>JAMZAV010008212.1:0-28449 GCA_024449915.1 Sweltsa coloradensis | reverse complement strand
AAAATTTTTTGGAACCGAAAAGAAATTCCATTGTACTACATGGAGGAAAAAACCGGAATGTTTTTTTTTTCTTTCTTCTTTCTTTTTTTTGTATTTTTGTGTGTCTGTGAACACGATTCCGGCTAAACCAATACCCAATTGCGATGAAATTTTTGGGGTCTAGAAATCTCTGAACGAAAAAACTGCACGGAGGGAAAAATCGATCGAAAAATTTTTCTCACGAAAATCGAAATTTTTACGTTTTTTTTTCGATTTTTGAAACATCTTCTACTTATAACACCTACATGCTTTATTCGATTGTTATGATTTTTTCACAGAACCATATTTTTATGAATTAAGATATTCGTGTGAAATTTTGAGCGCAATCAAAAAATTATTTCTCATGAAAATCGAAATTTTACGGGTTTTTTTTTTTTTTTAAAACAATTCATTGACTTTTAACACCTACATGCTTTATCCGATTGTAATTATTTTTTCACAGAACCTTAATTTTATGAATTTATATATTCGTGTGAAATTTGAGCGCAATCGAACAATTATTTCTTATGAAAATCGCAATTTTACGATTTTTTAAATTTTTTTAATTACGATTTACTAAATAAATTAAAAATTAAAGTTTATTTTTTATTTAATTTAAATTAATTTTAAAAAAATCTTCAAACTTAGTAATGTTTTTTTTCACAGAACAACAGAAAAATCCGCATAACACGTGCAGCTCAATACACCAATTACGCCCCATCCAACAACGCGGCGGGATTTTAAGGCTCTACTGGACCCTGTATTATTTCGGTGTGTTGCAGTGGTTTCTTTACTTCCATCTTTTCTAACGACACAATTGAGATATCTTTATAATTTTTTTTTTATTCTACTCAGTAAAGACGTCCAATGAACGTGTGTTGATACTTTTTCCAATATTTCCCCTTTTTTTTTTTAAATAAATTTTGTTAACTTTTGGGGAATTTTTTAAAACATTTACCCTTTTTTCGCAAATTTTTTTTAGGCGTTACCAAGCACTTTTTGGAAAAAGTACTAAAACACACGTGTAAATAGACCACCTTTAAACTAGCTTTCCTAAAAATCGAGAATTTTTGGACAAGGGGGTGTCCGCTGTACAATGGAAGTTACCAAAGCTTTGTTTCGGCGCTATTTAGGTTTTTTTTGACTCCAGCAAGTGGCGCAACCTAGCGACACAAGCTTTTCACCACTTTGAGTGACAGGTCATATAATTTTGTTAATAACTTGTTTCTGATTGGCTGCATGACTTTGCTCGTGAAGTACTGCAGGCCCACCATTTGAATCATTATGCATAGATCTGCGCTATAGAATGCTATGCTTGGCGTAAATGTTTATTGCACTCTTACAGACAATTGTTCGATACCGGAACATCCCAAATATCAATTTATTATATGTACAGGGACCAGTATTTTTTTTGGGAGTTCGATCCCCAGTCGTGACAATTTTGTTTATTATATCACAACACAACATAATGAAACAATTATTAATACATCTGGGCCACGGCGCGTTATTACATTTTATGCATCTCTGAGGCTTTCAAGTTTTATGCACGTGAATTGAAGTAAGATAATTTTTTAGTGTATCGCCCTTTGAAAGCGGGGTGATGTACTAATATGAAGTGAGGCGGAAGTGAGGGGGGGGGGAGGGGGGTTCATGGCAACAAGTCCTTTTGTTTGGGTACGAACATAACATCTCTAATAGGTGAAAAAAATGGGTTGAAGCACGCGGAAAACCACTTTCCATGTTTGATAACAAACGTAATCTAAATACAGTATTTTATTCGACTTTATTTGGAAATTTTTCAATTAACATCGTAATATTATAATGGTTTTTAAAACAGTGTTACCACCGGGGATTGAACCACGGCTGTCAAATTAAGATGAGATAAGTCGTAAACAAAGTGGCTTTATTGTTGGCTATTCCCTTGAATATTAAATTTTGGTAGATGAAAATTATATTTTTTATTTCAACCACGGCACGGGACCATTTTTATTTGAAGTTAAGAAAATTAATAATAAAATGGGGTGAGAGCATCTGCCCAGACATCAGAGGTTCGGGGTTCAATCCCCGGTGGAGGCACCTTTTTTTAATTAATTTCTATGAAAAGACTACCATCAATCTGTCTAATTCTTGGTCTGTTTTGTACATTTGTAGAGCAGCACTGAAAAAAACTAGAGAATACAAACCATCTCTATAACCCTAGAGTTGGGATATACCATGATCTAGGGGATATACGATTAACCTTGGCTTTATAAGTAGGCGACTTTGATTCTGTTATGTTAGTACTTTAGACAAAAATTAAAAAAGTGACTCACCAGGGTTTGAACCCGGACCTTAGCTGTCCGTACATGTAATGTACAAAATAGACAAGAATTAGACAGTTTTAAAATTTGGTGGCTGCATAGCTCAGTTGGTAAAAAGCATAGCCGGACAGCTAAGGTCCCGGGTTCAAACCCGGTGTAGTCACTTTTTGAATTATATATAAATATATATACTCGTAAATATAATGTATTAGAGTCGACATATATTATTTTCGTTGGAAAACAATGCAAAAACCCTTTAGTCTAACGGTTAATGTATTATATGGTCTACTATTAGTATTTTGTATTAGGCCGTTTTTTACTTTTTAATGGAACTTAATATTTGTGGGGATTTAATAAAATAAAACATAACTAATAAATTTTCCGCTCGAGATGGGGGGGACCATTTCTCGCAGTGATTGTGGTTTGTTGTAATGTGCATATAAAAATATGAGTAGGGCTCAGTTTTGGAATTATTTGTGTTCGATTCTACATGACCATCCATTATTTCGATGGCGCGTGTTTCAGTAGATCCATTGTATTGACACACGCACACATCACACGATTGACATGTTCGTATAATTTGTTTAGCCCTGAGAAGTGCATTTGGTGGGTTATCTGAAACAGAAATTAAAATTGTCTCCCCAAGGTATATTATAGATCTCAGGATTTTCACTCTCCGGGCGGGTTCCAACCAACTTAGCATTTATAGAGAGGACGTACCTATTTAGTATGTATTTTGCTAATTACAGAATTTGTTAATTGAATATAAGTGAAAACATTGTACGCACTGCACTAGAAATAAAAACTAAAATAGGCTTGCATCCCGGCATTCGCCTAAGGGCTTTAAGAATTCCCGATGAAACTTTCAGCTAGGATTGCTGGTGACGGGATTCAACCGTTTCCTTCCAAATCAGAGTCTCACGCGTTATGCATGAGCTACCTCTAACGGTTATTCGGTTTAAAGCAAGCCATGCAGGGTTCGACAAATGCTATGTCAGAGATGCTGGAGACATGTCGAAATATTTGTGGTCTGGAAAATTTGTTCCAAACGGACACAAAAAGAGAGGCGTGTTTTTCGTGTAATATGCATTTGCCGCCTGCCGCCTCGAGTGATCCAATAACACATTGCCAATGCCCGGCGATGAGTCATTCAACACTTTAATAAGACAATTTTATATACAACTTTTACGCACTTCTACCGACCTTCCGAGGATGTTTTATAGTATGTCAATGCAAGGCCAGAGCGTTGATTCCATGTAGTAATATAATACAGTGTTTTCTATACTCCAAAATGGGCTTGGTTTTGAGCTCTCATGACTCATTGGCTCATTAAGCAAAACGGTCAAAAACCCGGAATCGAAATCGAAAAACTTGAATTGAAGTTTTTACTTCAACATTTTACACAATGGTTGACACATCAAATGAAGGCAGCAATGTTCATTCTGTATCAATAAAGTACTTCGTTACGTATTTTACTTAGCGAGAAATTATGGTTTTGCTTTAAATTTATTTATGCATTCTTGAATAGAGAAAATAATGTGAAAGGTTATTTCAAAATTTTCCCGAGAAATAAAAAATATAATAACGCAAGTTAGCAACATAAAAATATACTTCGAAAGAAATTCATTACCGTTTCATAATTTTTTTCAACACACATACATTGGTGTTCCTTCTCCTTTCACAATATTTTTTCACTTCATTAATTAACATTTCGTGCCTTGCCGTCGTTGTAGCTTACGTGCATTACATTGGATGTCATTGGGTACAGCTATTGGGTATAGGTAATAGGTATTGATTTGAAGAAATATATTTGAATGAATTTAATGTATAGGTATATATGGAAATAGTTTGTACGGATATTAAATATTTATGTTTCTTATTAGGCCGCCACCTACAGAACAAATGTCATAATCAAAAGGCCGGAGAATAGTTGACTTTTTCATCTTTTTCCCTTTAATGCAGTCAGAAAAAAATCGGAAGCATAAACTCAAAGATAGGTACTATTGTTGTACACTATACATACGTACTTTTATGGATACGGACTTTATAGAAGAAAATGGTAAGAGTTTCAATCGTAGCAAATGTCAAAGAATTTAAAAAAAAACAGCACTTTCTTCAGAAGCCATTTCAAATTCCCATCTTATATACCAGTCATCAATGGATCGTGCATGGTTGCATCAGGAGGTGGCTTTGCACAGCTAGCTAAAATATCATCCTGATTAAATGTATGCACAACCATATTAATATTTTGGTATACTTATGTACGTAGCTATAGCGCAATAAACGCACGTTACACCCTACCCACGCATAATAAATTGTAGTAATAAGTAGATTAAAATTGTACCAATCATGCCTCAAGTATGTCTTGTGGTCTAAATCAGCGTTTCGAATATACATATACTTCTTACGGCGTGTTTCGATTCCACAGTTTTCAGTCGGTAAGATTTTTTTACACTTTTTTTCATTCATCACATACATTAATAACCAATTTGGAATTTCCTGATCATAAAATTTACTCAATCACCCTAGATCTAGCACCTCTGTTGTAACTCGTCCACGGAGCGAGACTGCGAACGATGTGAAATAATAGTGCTTCGCGCCTCGCGGACCGTAGACCGGACTCACGGCGCCGCACCGTATCGGAGCTTCTGCAGTACATCGTGCAGCCACAGACGTACATTGCAACTGCGGCCGTCTATTTGGTCGGCTATTTTTTGAATATTCTGAGTGACATTTGCGAAATCCCCCCTCCAGTGCCTCTTTCAAGCTCCCATTATCACCAACTTAGGCCTACAGGCCAAACTCCGGTTGACTCTTAAGCGTTTTCCTAGTAGAATAATTACGGTACCAGTAGTTTTCTCAGTTCGTAGTAATTGCATAATTCGTAATTTATTAATTTGGTCCAAAGATTTGGCTGTGAATGTGAGGCTTGAGCTGTGCCGTAGGACAAAAGTATGCCTACCTTCTTACAATGGTCTGGAATTCCTCAGAAACAGAGACGCCGCGGGGGTCGGCTTCTACTCCGACGTTGCCAAATGCCAAAATAATTAATTGTAATGCAACCCGCGCATTAGTGATCGCTTGACCAAACGAAGCTACTCTTGTCTTCCGAGGACTTGCTTATTATTATCACGGCTTGCCGCAGGCGGTCGAAATGGCGATAGCGAGGGGTTGGGAGTTTTAATGATTGTGGGACTACTGAGGATTTTGGCTCTGATGGGAGGGTGGGGGGGGGCATGTATTTCCGCAAAACTGAGCGCATGGAAATAAAACTTTGTGAAAGTTGCAAAATAGCAGTTAAAAAACATTTCTCAGAACCATGTTTACATATTATATTCGCAATCTGCTTTAGATCACAGTGGTCTATTCGTAAATAATCATTGATTAACGATGGCTTTTTTAATCAATGTCGTAAATGTATCTTTACTAAAGATATCCTTCCTAAAGATCAAATAAAATATTGTCTTTGTCAATGATCAATCTAACTCAAACACAAAGCTCTCGTTGCTAGACGGTCCCGAAGGAGAATCTTATCACTTTAGGCGGTTTAAAATACGTGCCTGCTGCGGACCTTGTTTTGATGATTGGGGAAAAAAAATGTCCTTTTTCCTCTAGTCTTTTACGTGTACGTCATACGTGGTCATGCTTTGTAACGAAGTGATTGGGCGAGGGGGAAATTATATTTTATAAAACACATTGCAACAGGGCTTTACGCGCCCTCACAAGTGCAATTACCATCATTGGCATGAGTATTATGATATTTTTCTTCCACATACAACACTTAGTATTTGACTATAATTATTTTCTCAGTGTTGTGTATCGTTGTGATGTACTGTGTGGTGGTTTGACAGTGTGGGGGTACACTGGAAAGGGGGGGGGGGGGGGGGGGGGGGGTACCCATCACCAAAACCCCCATCTTCCTACGCGACTGTCTCCCACACATAATCACCGGGAATATTTTCCCAAATTGAATATTTTAACAGTGTTCATTAAATTAAAACATAGTATTATTTGAGCTATTTAGTGAGTTATGGTTATATATTATTTTAAATTAATTTTTTCGCGTTCTTTTGTTCAAAAAAATATTTTGATTGAGCCAGACCTATTTGTCATTTGTTTATGCCTTGATTATAAAAAAGCGTTATACTCGGGGAAATAGGGTCAGACTCATTCTAAAACATATCGTTACAGTGAAATATTTAAAATTTAATTTGCGAGATTGTATTGCAATCGTATTTTTTCTCTGGGTTAGTTTTTCTTTTTGTACACGAGAAATACTACTTCTGTTGACAGCTTTAATATAGATTGCCACCCAAAGTCCAATCCGGTCCAATCCACCAAAATAAAATAATCGTTAGATTTGAATAAAATCGATTCACAGACAGTAGATTTTTTTTTTTGTAAATTTATTGGACCGTGGCTTAATACTTGTCCCAGTACCTGAGCAAGGGACCCTTATTTTAATTACTTCCGCTCCGGCTTGCGAGTGTTCCGAGAATTTACCTTTACTCTTGTCTGTGTAAACCTGATGAAGTGCACAGATTTCATGCCAACGCAAATTCCTGGACCTCACAATGTGACTAAGTCTTGTTGTTATGTGAAACAAATCCATTCTCAAGAAGATCAATAATATTGTTTATAAAAATATTGTCACAATGAGAAAGAAGATACAAACAATGTAAATTGCAATGTTGAAGTTGTTTGCCCATTAACCACCAAGTAGGATATTGTCATAATTATCCTTATTTATTTATTTATTTTATTTATTTATTTAACGTCTATCCTATTCAGTTATAAAAACTGATTTACAAAGGAGGACAACAACAAAGGAGGACATCAATCAATCAATCTGTCAATATCCATATCTTAATTAATTGTGTACAGTCTCCTCATATTCTATTCTGATGATTTGCATGTGATAATTTGACGGCTCTGTTACTCTTGCTAAATTAGATTATTAATTTACTATATCGCTACCTCCTTTATATCCTACCTTATAAAATACTTCTTTATCTTCTTTATTTATTTATTCCTTCACTCAAGTACAGCATTGCTGCCATTTTACATTGAGGTACAAAGATAATAAATTTAAAATCATATTATAAAAGCATAAAACGTAATAAAAACAGTGGAACATTTCAGTAAACATACAGTTGTAGGGTACTTTTATCTTGTAAAAACATACAGCTGTAGGGTACTTAGTGTGTAATATGAACTTTGCATGAATGATTATGTGAAAAGTGGCACAACAGTGTGTGCAAAGCGAGGCCATTCCGAACCTGCTGGTGAAGACAAAAAAAAACATGATAATAATATGATTCCTAGAATTGGTGATGACGATGGTTGAATGCTAGCCTAATAATCCCCTCCTCCCACAATTTGAAGAATGATGGATGAGCTCGTGCAAACCAGGTTTTGAGGGGAATGCAGAGGTACTTTATCTGGAAAGCTTTAAAGCCGTTAAATGCGCCACCAAGCGGGTAAATTTTGTGGAAATTTAAACCAAGCTCGTGAAAAAGACAATTATTTTAAATTTGATAATATTTTATTATGATCTGATCGCGCAATTTGCATAGCCTTTGTAAACAACCTGTCAATTTGATTTTATGAACATAACTTTAAAAAAAAATTTTTTAAAAGTTACAAAAAATAAATAGATTTTGTGATTTTTTTTGGGCTTTTTATAGCTGAGTTTGCGAGGTGGACTTTTTTCTTGATCGACTTGCACGATTAGCAGAGCCTTGCTCTGGGTCAATTCTACACCGGGCCCAGACGGGGTAAAGAAATTGTAAATCACAATGCTAATACTCGCGCCAGGGTGGCAGGCGATCATTAAATTGAAATACAATATGCTTTTAGTTTAGTAAAATTTCCAAAGATTTACGAAATATAGATAAAAAACATTTGTACATTGTTATTTTAACCAATAAACAGGACTTAAGTCTGAGTATGAGTGGAGTTTGAAGAGATTGAGTTTGTCGGCGGGCAGCATGATATTTTTAAATTTAATCGTTTGGTTCACGGGTTGATGAGTCAGAAAACAAAACTTATTCCAAACCGTAAGTGAACTAATAATAGTTAACGTTGCCGGTAACCCGGGCGAAATGACGTTGACAGTTCTTTTAATTATAGTAATTTTACCAGTGTTGTTCATATTTGGGTGATACTCATGATTCAAGTTTCTAATTAGTGCAGTTATCAAGGAATAAGTAGTTGTTTCATTGCACGTTCAGTTTTGAACGCGCAGAAGAACGCGCAATTAAAAAAATTATTTTTTCATGAAAATCGCAATTTTACGTGTTTTTTTTTTTTTTTTTTTTTTTTTTAACTTTCTTCGACTTATAAACACCTACAGCTTTATCCAATTGTAATGATTTTTTTTCACAGAACCTTTATTTTATGAATTAATATATTCGTGTGAAATTTGAGGGCATTCAATTTTTTTTTTTATGGGAAAAACGCCCAATTTTACGATTTTTTTTGTTTTTTTATTTTACATTTCTTTGACTTATAAAACACCCACATGCTTTATCCGATTGTAACGATTTTTATACAGAACCTTTATTTTATAAATTAATATATTGGTTGGGGAAATTTGAGCGCAATCAAAATAATTTTTTCATGAAAATCGCAATTTTACGCTTTTTTTTTTTGTTAAAAAAAATTACGCTCATCCAACAACGCGCCTGAAAAAAACGTTTGCGAAGCTTCCTAGTATATTTTCTTTTAATACACTTCCTTATAAGCATGGCCTTCCTAGAAAAAATACCATGCACTCCAAAATAACTTTAATTACCCCTGACAGTTTAGAGAAATTTAAACTTTTAGAAGTTTCAAATATAAATACATAATATTTTATATTAAAAAAATATAAAACAAACAATATATGACATATTCATTTGTATTTTACACTCGAAAACAAGTTTATTTGTATGTTTTAATAATATTAATCGCGAAACCTACAAACGAAATGCTTGTATCAATGTATCTTATGTTAAAAATTTCCGCGCGTTCTAATTTAAATTGACACCCGGTTCTCCACTAGGGGCCTACGAAGTTACTCCGATTGCTGCTAGGTAGCTGTAGCTTCGCTCGGCTGTAACTTGGATTTGGGGCCGAATTTGCTAACCTTTGCGCTCTCTTTTCTGGCGCGGCGCGCGCACCATGCTAACCAGTCTCAGAAAGCGCGCGCATCACATAATGTCGCCGCGCGGTTCAAAGAAATAGTTAACCTTATAATAAATAATGCAATAGACATATAGCGGACGTGAAAAAATATAACAATCCTTTATCGTTTCTATTTTAAATAATAAAAGGACTATTTATCATCCTTTAAACAAAAAAACTCAACACCTTTAACGTTTCTATTTAAAATTTTAAGGACTTTTCACCCGAAAAGGAGTTATATTAATTGTTATCATCCATTAAACAAACCAACTACAAAACCCTTTAACGTTTCTATTTAAAATAAATGGTTTTTCCCACCGCAAAAGAGTTTTTTTAAATTTGTTATTGAATTTTTTAATTATTGTTATAAAAGAAAAACATAAAGAATAGAATGTTAAATAAAAAACACCTCGGCGGAGGTTTTGGGAACTAAAAAAATTCTCGTTTAGAAGGCGAACCCGCTACCACCGTGCCACACAGCGCTGTGTTGATCGTCCGCCTACAAACGTGTTGAGTGGTAACGACGGTGGCCGGCTGCCGCGGAAAGGTTAGCCAATTCGGCTAAACGATTCAATCCTCGAGCTGGGAAGACGGATTAGGCCTTGATGGGTTTACTCGACTGCCTTACCCGGGACTGCTGCAGCGGCCATCGTCCATACCACCTAACACGTTTGTAGGCGACCCCCTCTCACAGCACCGTGTGGCAGGATGGTAGCGTGTTAGACTTTTGGTCCAAGGTTCCCCGGTTCAAATTTCCGTGGTGGTAATTTTTTTTACAATCTATTCTTTATGTAAAACTCCCATTTCGGGGAAAGTCCTTTATATTTTAAATAGAAACGTTAAAGGTTGTTGGAGGTTATTTTGTCTATTTTTTAATTATAATTAATAAAACTCCTTTCCATTTAAAAGTACTTTATATTTTAAATAGAAACGTTAATGTTTTTGTAGTTTTTTTTTGTTCATGGGTGATAACAAATTAATTAAAGTCTTCTCGGGTCTTTATATTTTTAATAGAAACGTTAAATGTTTTGTAGGTTTTTGTGTATTTTTCACGTCCGCTGTATTGCATAATATTTTTTTTACTTTTATTTTTATTATAAAATTTAAATTTATTTATTATATTTTTTTTTTAAATATAGTAAGTAATTATTAATTCCTTTTTTAGTGCACAGCAAACATGGGTTACTTGGTTAGACTACGTCCCCAACTACGTGACGCGCCAACTACTTTTATCGACCTTATAGGTCACCCATCAAGGCCTAACGAACGACTACTCGAGCTGTCGGCACGCTGCCTAGCATGTTGGCAATGGTACTACATGAGGCGGAGGCAAATTTTTCCGTAGACACTCAGCATAGGCCGTTACGGCTCTAGCTATATATTAGTCACTCAACGCTTAAAGATCAAAACAGTTTGTATTGATTTGGTAGTTATATATTGTGACAGATCAATCTAGATGAACGACTTACTAGTTATAAATGCAATTATAGACGGAACAAGGTGAGCTAGCAGCCGGCAAATTTACGTAACCGTATTAGTACGTGCATCAACCCCCTTTTCCCAAATTGATCAAACACCAAGTTTAAATTAAATATGTACATTTAGATTATTATCTGACATTGGATATCTAGGGAAACCCAACCGAATAGTGTTCTTCGCCGTTCTTGGTCTCATTACTTGGTCTTGTTTATATTCTTGGTCTGATTCCTGGTCTTGTTACTAGATTGCTTCTGCATTTTATCTTTTATTATTTATGCAATTTTTCGGACGCATGCCTCCTAGATGTTCGTCGTGGCTCCTCGTTTTCCCTGCCTGTCCACGCAACAGGTTTTGATTGTTGAAGACAATTAAGACAATTAATTAGATGATTAGATTTATTTAGTGTCCTCCTTCGTTGTTTACATACGATCTGCATTTACAATTCAAATGTCATCATGCCAGAGTTGAGCTGTATTTTTCTTCATAATAGGCAATGGTGCGTGCAAGAAATTGTAAGATACCGGGATGCCATTATCTAAAACAAGTAAGCCTTTCTTTGCATGAAACTACTGGGAAAAAAGGGAAATTGTGCCCCCCAGGCCCTCCCCAGACTCCCCCTTAGCACGCGCTACTGCTTGATGGAGAGTAATATTGTTTAGCTCGGGGCCCTGGTCAAGACTGGGGCCCGAGTAGGCTACCTAAACCTATTGATTTTTAGTATGATTAGGAATAGGAGGCATAGGCCCTATAAATAAAAATAACATGCCTATTAGCCTTGCCTATATTATCAAACAACAAAGTTATCAATATCCCCTTTTTTTGTTTAATTACAAGCCATAACCCTACACTAGACAAATTTGTATTTTTACTATTCTGCAAACCATGATAAGTGATGTACGTATACAAAATACGATCTTAAACTTCCCCAATTAAGTTGGATTCAACAGAAAAAAAAACATGGAAGATGACATTTAATGTGATAAACAACATCAAAACAAAAGAAAACTCTTGGGGACGGTAACTCTCTAGGGGGTAACTAGCGCTGTGGACAACAATTAAACTGTGCGCGTGGACAGGCAGGGAACGAGGAGCCAAAGACGAACATCTAGGAGGCAGTGGGTCGGACGTATCGTAAACAGCCGCCATGTTCTAGTAAATAAGAACAAGATCAGGTTCCTTTTCCGATTCTTGGGTTTTCATTCCCAGATTTCGGCGAGTCTCGATCGTGCGCTCGACTATTCGGATGCTACTAGCTACGTCACGGATAATCATGACGCGTTTAAAGGTGAGTGGTGACGAAAAACGAGAATACGACCGAGAATAAAACGTGTTTTGTTTACTATTCGGATAGCTCCTAGGCCCACACTTTCAAAACAACAACAACAAAAACAACACAAAAAACCCAAAATAGCACAGCTTTCATAATAAGAAGATCGATTATTTCGATGTAGCTGGATTTGAAATTTTTATTGATTTTATTTTGTATCAAAATTTTCTATTGGTCACTTTTGGGGTTGTTGGGGGGGGAGCCTCAAGCCGTGAAATGGTCCCAAGACTACGATTATCGTTTACCCCAAATCAAAAGGTGAAATAGAATGAGCGACTTGACTCAAATTCTCGACTCGAAACGATTGGGCTCAAGACTTGGCCTCCAGCAGTAAATTTTGGATCTGAGAAAACACTCTAAAATCACTCTGTGTCACAATCAAGTTGCAAACACATTTAACTTGACTTCTATGCGTTGATGCCAGTTTTTCTGAAATAATCTAAAAAGGGGATTAACTTTTCCTTGTTTTTTGGGGAGGAAGGAGTGAACTAACGATAAAATAGGTTAGGACCTTTTTCGTGGGCCCAATTAAATAGACAACAATATTTGCTTGAAATTGTTTTTTTCTAATTTCCCACCATGGACGAGAGAAACCAAAACAAATTTTTATTGGGGTCATTTCAAGGTCATATTATAAGGAAGCTCACGCCCGGGACAGGTGGGGACTTTAAAATGTTAAACTGCACACCCAACTTAGCATTTTGAGAAAAAATTCATCGTGTTTCATTTTTCCCGCTATTTGCCAAATTAAAAATTTCCCTAATTCCTGGGCAATCGGTTCCATAAAGTGATTTTCAAGGCTGAAAAACTCCTGTCAGTTTGAAGTATAATTCGCAGGGCTTAAGCTTTGTTCTGATGATGTCCCTATAGTGCGTTGTTGCATGTTTACCCTTGGAATGATGAATCCTTAATTATGTATAAATTTAAGATTTGGCAAAATTGTGAAGGAACCAAATTTTTTACACTGGTTCGTGCGCTTATTGAAACAAAGAGCAAAGTAATTTTCAATTACCATTTCAAATATTTACTTTACTGTAGTTCATTGTTGTGTCTGCCGCTGTATAATTAGTTTTATTTAGTTGTCCTCCTTTGTAAATCAGTATTTTTAACTGAATAGGATGGACGTTAAATAAATAAATAAATAAACACATAAATAAATAATAAAATAATTCAAATTAACTGGTTTCAAAATGTTTCTAAAAAACATTTCAAAAACTGGATTCAGTTGTCAACTTCTGAAATCGTCGGTCATTCCTTTTACAAAAAATAATCCAACCGTATACATTCGCGGCACTGGGTACATTTTCTTGTGTCGTGGTGCAAGTAGGGATTATTATTTATGATTAAATAAAATGTAAGACAAGGTTTAGGAAAAGGTAAAAGTCTTAATATTCTGTGGTTTTTCGTGTGAGCTCCAGTAGCAAATGACAAAAACGCAATAAAACTCATTCACTCCCCACCTTTTGTTTTGAGGCCAGCCCACTACAAGGTAGCATTTTAATAAAATTTTAAGTATCTAATTGCAAATTTAAAAAAAACACCATCAGAGGCAAGAATGTAAACACACGAATGCAAACACAATGACAACGAATGGCGCCGAATTCCCCAATGCATTGTGCGCATTGCGAATACCGTACCGTGTATTTAACAAGGCAGTGTTTCAACCAAGGTCTGCTTTTTCTCGGAGAGGTTGTAAATCCATGGTTATAGTGCTACTTTTCTTTTACTAGGTTGAGCAGTTCCTCGGCCGTGACATCGAGGCCAGGTGTCTTGACGACGAAGCCTGTTGCGTGCTCCTGGTCGTCATCGTTGTGGGAACTCCGACCACGGCCGTTCCGAGACCGCGGGGTGCGACAAAAGCACCTCTTCTATGTCCACAGATGCCACCTGGAACAGGAGAGAACTTTTTTTTTAAAGGCTGAATTGATGATGAAAATAGCAATATATCTTGAAACATTGCCGGGGTCACCGGGGGTGTAGCCAAATATCTTATAAGACAAGATAAAGTTCCACATGATTATGTAGGATTGGTGTCGGGTCCGGGGGGGTGGGGGGGGGGGAGAAATTTAAAAAAATCGGCTTTATAATGCGGTAGAAAAGTAAGAACTTGGTTTTGGAAGATGACAATTTATATTATTTTCTTTACACAGTTTCGTAAAATGTTTATGAAAAAATGAATATGAATGAATGAATGAATATAATAAATGAATTAAAAACAAATGTTTATCTTACTATCAAAAAGTACGACTGACTACCATAATATTGTATTCTTTCTAATTTTGCCCCTACCGGGGCAAAATATGAGCGTACTTTATATTTTAGTTTTTAAGTTCATTCTTGCACAATTCACAAAATATGAACTGGCATTGCACTGGTCCCTACAGGCCCCGTAGGAACTCCTTTTCGAGTGGGGGGGGAACAACAAATCTGCTCCCAAAAGCACGGGGGGTTTGGGGGGCGAAGCCCCCAACAACAGCGGCGCAGGCGAAAATTTTAAAAAATTAGGTTTTTAGAGTGTGTTTGGTGCGTTCAAAGAAAAAAATCGTGTGCTGAATGCAATACAAATTAATATATTTTTGTACAGTAAAAACTATGAAACTAAAAATAAAGTGGAATAGTTAAGAGATAGACCCTGCATGGCTTTTGAGCCAGTTTAAAGGAGTGAAGGTATTTTCCCTTTCCCCTGTCAGTGTCAAGTCATAAGTCGTGTCACACATCCCGACGCTACCTATGCCAATTATAATGTACTTTTACTCATTTACAAAAACAAAAGAATCACAGTGGAAAATTTAAAAATTAAAAAATTCGTTATTCAGAAATTTTTTTCCGTGCGTATTTACGGTGAGGGCTTTAAAATTTTAAGATTCTGAAGTGGGGCGGGGGGTCACGGTAAAAAGTGGGGGGGGGGGAAACTTTCCCAGCATTCCCTCCCCCTTCCTACGCGCCTGGGCAAGGCCGTCTAGATATATCGCTTCGCTCTGGTCCCTAGTCCAAGGTCCACTCTCACCCACATTGGGCCAAGCAACGAATGATAATAACATAATCCGCATCACTAATACCTTTGTCAACGTACGGACTCGGGGGGGAATGCAAGGTTTTCTCTCACGAGGTTTTCTCCGCCAAGGATCGTGATAAACGCGTACATTTTGGAACGCTCCTCCACGAAAAAGGATCGTACTTTTCCTTCAAAAAATACCCGCGACACAAAAATTTAATTTGCTTCCGGGTCAGAAATAAAAAAATACCCGAAAAACGAAATTTTTTCGCGTTTTTACGGCAACGATAGCCTCGCCCAAAGTATGCGTCGCACTCGAACGGCGACGGTACTGACGCGTTCGAAATCGTTTCGGGTACAAGCAAAAGTTAAGGGTTTCGGGCCGACTCCAACACTTTGGCCGGGGCGACGATGAACATTTTTACTTTATTGCAATTTGGGGAAAAAAATCTTCAGTTAAAACACAAAAAGATTGAAATTATTTCTCCAAATTATTTTTTTGTTTCTACGTGTGATCATTAGAAAAACGGGTGTCGGTTTGGTAAAACATAAAAAATCTCTTATTTGGACATTGATTGCATTTTATATTTTCAAATTTTCGAAATTTATTGAGTGCAAGGGTAGAGCCCAGAATTTTACCAATCAAAAAGGTAGTTGTGCTATCACACTGCAAAATTTAATACCACATATGCTGATGTCTTACAACTTTACCTACATACGACACTTAACAGACTAAATTACATTATTAGACTCATAAACGAAGACTTAAATGCTGTTTTAAATTGGGCTAATAATTCTAAATCCAACTAAAACTCGAGCTAACATTATAGGCTATCCTAAACTACTACTAAACTACTGCTGCTACTGCTGCTACTACTGCTACTACTACTACTACTAATACTACTACTACACTACTACTACTATACTACTACTTACTACTACTACTACTTACTAATACTCTTTCTACTACTACAACTATACTACTACTACTACTACTACTACTTACTACTACAAAACTACTACTATTTTGTAAAAAAATTAGAAAACGTAACAGAATTTGGGTTTTTTAGGTGCATAATAGATCAAAATTTTTCAAGGGGTTTTTTCATTGAGAAATTATGTAATCGGCTTGATCGTTTTTGTATATAAAAAAACTTAAAGCAAATTCAAGGGGGGTGTTTTAAAAGTTGTATATCCGCTCTTGTAGATCTATAATTGGTAGGGTTTACTAGTTTGGGGGCCCTACATCCGGTAATATGTGCAAAATATTTTTAACATTCAGAAACGTTTTTTTAAAAGATCATGTATCCTCACAAGTGTGACATAAATGGAAATGGGGTTTAAATGTTTGTAAATGAACCATGAATAATGTTTAAAAACGAATAATATTTTGACAAGTTACTTAGCTGTGACGCAACATACATACGATAAAGAAATAAGATAGTTTTTAATACCGGCAACCAGTTACAACATTTATGGAGATCGGGAAAAGAAAATTATTGTATAAATACTTAAATACCTTCCCCTGACAAAAAAACATTTTAAAATCTATAAATGGGTGAAGAGGAAAATAAAAGAAGGTTTAAAAAAGAAAATAAATATTATTGTTATGATTTTTTTTTTTTTTGTTTTTTTTTTTTTTGAAGTTAGTAATTTTGGGGGGGGGGTGGTAATATGGTATATAATGTTTTTTATTTGTATACTATTGTGTTACTTTTATTTTAAGAATGTTACATTTTTTTGTTATCTAAATTTTATTGTATAAAACGAAAAAATGAGAGTCAAGATATTGTTTATATGTTTTGTTTTAAAGAGACTCTGCAGCAAGCTACGAAGTAGTTTTGCGGAGTCTGAAATTTTTTGTATTTTGTTTTTTTTTCCAAAAAAGGGAAAAATTTAAAAAAAAAAAAGTACTACAAAATTACTTACTACTACTACACTAAACTACTATACTATACTACTACTACTACACTACTACTACTACATACAACTAACTATACTACTACTTCTATACTACTACTACTACTACAAAATATACTACTATATACACTACTACTACTACTATCCCTTTAGCCATACTACAAGTCCTGTTCTGGAAGGCGAAAAATGGGGCCAAGGGAAAAAAGGCTACAAATATTTTGGTTTAAGTTCGGCAAAATATTGGTAAAAAAAAGGTGAGAAGGATGCAGTCATCAAAATATCAAGAGTAGCATTGGACAAGTTTGTGAAGATTTGCTGCATACACATGTCCGTCTATTTACTTGTTGATAATCTATTCTATTCCAATAGCAGAAGATGAGTTATGTTTACATTATTAGAAGCAGTGATGAATTTGATAATACGTTGGCCGGTTGGGATCGGTGATGACGGTAAATTTTTCAGGTTGTGTTTTTGAGTAAATGCAGGGGTTTTGTAAACTCTTTATTTCTAAATATTAGGTCAATGGAAAGAATTATGATGAATTTATAAATATGTTCAAAAGCAATTAAATTTAATAGTTTAAAATATTGGGTGAAGTAAATATTCAAGATGTGAAATACATCTCTTTAAAATTGGGGATACAAAATTTTTAAAAGCCCACTTCGTAAAAGCGGAGAGGGGGGGCTTGTTGGATGTAAAAAAAATTTTGAATTTCACTTTAATTTACTACTAGTTTCAGCTTTTTTGAAGGTATAACGGGAAAAGTTTTTTTGGAGGGACTGTACAGGGCTGGTGGCTTTTTAAAAGGCCCCCAAAATTATCGAGTTTCGATTTTTATCGGGAGATAGATAATTTTTAGGGCGTGTACGAAAAGGGACGATACTATTTTTGGGGGTAAATTTTGAATTTATTGAAAATGCATGAATCAAGTAGAAATGAATTAAATGTAATGGCTATCATGGTTTGAGAGGTGTATTTATATGAAAACAAGGGTGGATTGCAGGTTGACCGAATTAAAAAAACGTGAAAGACCATGGTTTCTTTGGGGGTAAATAGTAAGTGTGATGAGTAGTATCTGAAATTTGGTGATAAACAATTCTGATATTAGTAATTTTGTTTGGGGATCGGTAAAAGTGGGGGCAGGTAGTAAAAACTTGGGGAAGTCTGATCGTTTTGACAGTGAAAAAAAGGTTATAAATGAACAAAATTTAAGGGGGAAAACTTAATGAAAATTTTTTGAGCGTATTGCACGTCTCTGATCCAAATGTATTGTAGAAAGTTTGGCACAAAATCCCTTTTTTTTATCAGTTAGTACAATAACAGTGACGTAAATGACAACATGAAAAGAAATAACAAACCGGGGTTTAAAGGGGGAAATTAAGGAGGGATTTTTGAAAAGGGATAAAATTTATAAAAAGTGAAGCATTCAAATTTGGGGATCATGTTTTTAAAAAGAAATAAGAGGCTGAGAAATTGGAAAAAAGAAATAAAACTGCAAAAATTTAGTTACTTTAAAACTAAATTGTAACTGTAAACAAAAAATGAGGAAATTAAAGGGGGAAATAAATACTGTAATTGGTAAGAAAAAAAAGAATTTTGTAGATGACGTTATATCCAAAAATGGGCATGAGTATACCCCGAATGAAAAAGCAAATGAGTTCGCCCGGGGTTTTTTAAAGGGGTTTGGGACGTAGTATTTAAAAATGTTTTTCTATAAAAACAGTGATTTACAGAGTGGTGAGAACACAACTCTTTATTTGAAAAGAGAAGTTTAAAGACGTTGGAAAAGTAATAAAGGATTTTATAGCAAAAAAAAGGTCCCGGGGCAGAGGTATTCGAATGAAAAACTTGCAATTATTGTGGGAAATATTAGCCTGTAATTGCCCATTCTTGAACCTGTCCCCTTTTCGTGGGGGTTTTTCCCCCTCCCATTAAGCGCTCGATTTTTAGAAACCGTTTACAAAAAGGCGATCACAAAAAATTTCTCTAACAAAGACCCATTTCTATTTTGCCGTCAAAAGAGAAAATAATGGAACGGTACGTGGCGATTTGTAATTAAAAAACCAAAAGATTTTAAAATAATTTATACAAAACAATATGGGACCCCAAAAAAGGGAAAAAATACAGGGAAACTGCTTGACGATTTTGCAATATTTAAAGGGGGCGTTTAAAAAAAAAAAAACCTTAAAGTTTTAACAATTTCTTAGATTTCAGCAAAGCTTTTATACGTTTTTTTGCACAAAGATTATTGATGCTTTGGGTATAGTGGGAATATGAGGGCCATCTTTGACTGGTTTCAAGATTTTCTTTCAAAAAAGTGCATGGGTGTTAAAGTCAATAATTTTAAGCAAAAAATGTTGGGGAAAACACTCAAGTTCCAGGGATTATTTTGGGGCCCCCCCTTTCTTTACCTATTTATTTTGGGAAAGACAGTTAAAGGAAGTAAAGAAATTTCTTTTCATTTTTTACCTGACGATCAGCGCTGGTGATAGTTCACAAAAACTAAAATTGCTAAAAAGCTATTGCAGCGTGATTTACAAATTAGTTGAGATGGGGTCACGATAATGGTCAACAATTAATTTTGAAAACCAAAAAGGGTTATATACACACCCTTTTTTGTCCCCTCAGAAAAAAAGAAATTGTGTTTCATAAAACGCCCTTTTGCATGAAAAACATAGAAAAGGATTCTGTAATAAAAGATAATTGTATTGTAAAAGAACCCAGAAAACGTAACGAATTTTCGTTTTAGGTTCATAAAAGATCAAATTTCAAAAGGAGTTATCATATTGAGAAATTAGTAATCGGCTTGATCAGCTTTGTATAATTAAAAAACCCAAAGAAATGTCAAGGGGGGGTTTTAAAAAATTTTTCTATCCGCTCTTGTAAGTCATAATTTGGTTGGCTTACTAGCATGGGGGCTACATCCGGGAATATGTGCAAGATATTTTTAACATTCAGAAACGTATTTTTAAAGATATGTATCCTCAAAGTATGACATAAATAGTAAAGTAGGTTTAATGTTTGTAAATGAATACGAAACAGATTTCTAACGAAACTATTTTTACAAAGATTTCTTAGCTGTGACGCAACATAAAAACGATACAAAAAAAGAGATAGATTTTTTTTACCGGCAACCAGTTACAACACTTTTGGAGACAGGAAAAAAAAATTATTGTACCTAAATATTTAAAATACCTTTTCCTGACAATTTAAAAAAATTAAAACATGAAAGGGTGAAGAGTAAAATAAAAGAATGGATTTCAAAAAGGGAAAGGGAAAAATATTTTGTCTATGTTTTTTTTTTTTTGGTTTTGAAATTATGTAATTTTGGTGGGGTGGTTATGGGTAGTATAATGTTTTTAAAATTGTATACTATTGTGTTACCTTAGTTTTTTGAAATTTTTTTTTTTGTTATCTGAATTTTTTTGTATACGACAAAAAAGAGTCAGAGATATTGTTTTATATGCTTTGTTGTTTAAAAAGACTCTGCGACAAGCTACGTAAGTAGTTTTGCAAGTCTGAAAATTTTTGTATTTTGTTTTTTCCCAAAAAAAGAACAATTTCCCCAAATAAAAAAAAAACTATACTACTACTACTACTACTACTACTACTACTACTACTACTCTACATACTCCTTTCTACTACTACTCTCAACTTACTTTCTACTACTACTACTAAATACTACTACTATACTACTCTTCTACTAATACTACTCTCATTTATGTAAAATGACATGTTTTAAAGGGAAAAAAGAATTGCTTGCATTTTTGTACGTGACGATTTTTCCGGGGTGATAGTTCACAAAAATCTAAAAAGTTGCTTTTAAAAACTATTGCAGCGTGATTTTTAAATTGTTGAGATGGGCTCACGATAATGGTCTACAATTATTTTTAAAAAAACCAAAGTGTCTATATACACCTCCCTTTTTGTCCCATCAGAAAAAAGAAATTGTGTTTCATGAAAACGCCTGTTTGCATGCAAAATAGAAGGGGATTACGTCAATAAATGAAAATTGTATGTGTAAAAGAAAACCCAGAAAACGTTACAGAATTTTCGTATTTAGGGGTCATAAAAGTCACAATTTCAAAAGGGTTTTCATATTGAGAAACATGTAAAACGGCTTAGATCAATTTGTAAAGTATTAAAAATTTAAGCAAATGCCAAAGGGGGGTGTTTTAAAAGTGTCTATCCGCTCTTGTAGAGTCTATAATTTGGTATGGCTTACTAACATGGGGCGCTACATGGTACATATGGGCAAAATATTGTTAACATTCAGAAACGTATTTTTAAGATCATGTTCCCCAAAGTAGTCATAAATGGTAATGTAGGGTTTTAAAGTTTGTAAATGAACTACATGAAATATGATATAACGTAACTATTTTTAAAAGATGACTTTGCTGTGACGCAACATACAACGATACAAGAAATAGAGATAGATTTTTTTAAAACCGGAACCGGGTTAAACACTTTTGGAGATCAGGAAAAAAACATTTTTGTACTAAAAACAAATACCCTTTCCCGACAATTTAAAATCATTAAAATCTATGAAAGGGAAGAGGAAAATAAAAAAAATGGATTATAAAAAGAAAATGAATATATTGTCCCTGATTTTTTTTGTTTTTTTTTTGAAATTATGATCTTTTGGGTGGGTGGTAATTGGTGTAAATGTTTCTTATTGTTACTATTTTGTTTCTTATTTTAGGGGTGTTACAATTTTTTGTTATTGAATTTATTGTATCACGACAAATGAGAGTCAAGATTTGTTTAATTTTTTGTTGTTAAAAAGACTCTGCGAAAGCTACGTAAGTAGTTTTGGGGAGCTGAAATTGTTGTATTTGTATTTTTTTCCCAAAAAGAAACAAAATTCAAAAAAAAAAAAAATACTCTACTACTATATACTATACTACTACTACTACTACTACTACTACTACTCTTTTACACTACATGTACTACTATACTACTACTACTATACTACTACTACTATAAAATATAATAAATAATATAATAAAATAAGAGGTGAGAAAATTTTGTAAAAAAGAAATAAATACTGCAAAAATTTAGTTATTGAAACAAATTTGTTTAAATTAAAACAAAATATGAGGAAAATATGGAGGGAAATAAATACTGTAATTTGGTAAAAAAAACAAGAAAATTTTGTAGAGACGTTTATCTAAAAATAAGGGCACTGAGTATACCTCGAAGAAAAAAGCAAAAGAGTTCGCCGATGTTTTTAATGAGGGGGGGTACGTAGTATTAAAAATGATTGTTCTATAAAAACATGTATTCCGAGGGTCGAGCTACCAATCTCTTATTTGAAAAGAGCAAGTTCAAGAGACGTGGGAAAAAATAATAAAGGAGTTTGATAGCAAAAAAAAATCCCCGGGGCAGATGGTATTCGAATGAAAAGACTTTCAATTATGTTGGAAATTAGCCCTGTAATTTCCCCTCTCTTTAACCTGTCTTCTCGGGGGTTTTGTCCCGCTCCCCTTAAAGCCTCGATTTTTAGACCTGTTTTCAAAAATGGCCCATCACAAAGATTTCTCAAAAATAGACCTATTTTTATTTTGCCGTCATAGAGAAAATAAGGAACGGTAGTGGGAGATTTGTAAAAATACCTAAATGTTTTAAAATAATTGTACAAACAAAATTGGGGACCAAAAAGGGAAAAATAAGGAAAACCGCTTGACGACTTCGAGATATTTTAAAGGAGGCGTTAAACAACAAACCTTTTAAAGTTTTAACAATTTTTTTAGTTTTAGCAAAACTTTCAACGTTGTTTCACAAACGATTATTTCATGCTTTAAAATAGTGGAATATCGGGGCCCTCATTAGACGGTTTCAAGATTTTCTTTCAAAAAAAGATGCGGCTGTTAAAGTCAATAATTTCTAAGCAAAAATGTTGAAATCACGCAGGAGTTTCCCCAGGGATCTATTCTGGGCCCTTTGCTTTTCCCCATTTTTGTGAAGACATGTTAAAGGAAGTAAAAAATTGCTTTCATTTTTGTACGTGACGATACAGCGCGTTTATAGTTCACAAAAAATTTGAAATTGCTAAAAAGCTTTGCAGCGGATTTTTTAAAATTTTTTGGATGGGGTACGATAATGGTCTAACAAAAAATTTTAAGAAAACCAAAAAATGACTATATAAAACTCCCTTTATGTCCCCTAGAAATAGAAATTGGGTTTTATGAAAAAGCCTGTTTCATGCAAAAACATAGAAAGGGATTACTGTCAATAAATGATAAATTTTATGTGTAAAAAATACCCAGAAAAGTAACAGAATTTACGTATTTAGGGGTCATAATAGTCACAATTTCAAAGGAGTTTTTATATTGAGAAATTTTGTAATCGGCTTAATCAGCTTTTTTATAGTATTAAAACTCTAAGCAAAATTCAAGGGGGGTGTTTTTTAAAAATTGTCTATCACGCTCTTGTAAGGCTAAATTAGTATGGCTTACAGCATGGGGTTACATCCGTTTACATATGTGCAAGATAGTAACATTTAGAAACGTATTTTTTTAAAATCATGTATCCTCAAAGTATGAATAAATGGGAATGTAGGTTAATGTTTTAAATGAACTCATGATTATGATACTAACGAAAAAATTTTTGACAAAGATTTTTTAGCGGACGCAACATACATACGATACAAAAAATAGAGATAGATTTTTTAAAACCGGGAACCAGATCAAACTTATGGAATCAGGAAAAAAAAAATTTTTACCTAATTCTTAAAAACCTTACCCGACAATTTAAAATCAAAAAACTATGAATGAGGGGAAGAGGAAAAAAAAAGAATGGATAATAAAAAGGGGTGAATTATTGTCTATGATTTGTTTGTTTTTGTTGAAGTTATGTAATCTTTGGTGGGGTGGGTTTTATGGTAAATATAATGTTTTTATATTGTATACTATTGTGTTACTCTTTTGTTTTAGAAGTTTTTCATTTTTTGTTTTTTGAATTTATTGTATCACGACAAAAGAGAGTCAGAGATATTGTTTATATATGTTTTGTTGTTAAAGAACTCTGCAGACAAGTACTAAGTAGTTTTGCGGAGTCTGAAATGCTGTATTTTGTATTTTTTCCAAAAAAGAACAATTCAAAAAAAAAAAAAAAAAACTACTATACTACTCTCACTACACACTACTACTACTACTACTACACTACTACTACTTCTATGTGAAAAGATACTAGAAAAAAGTAACAGAATTTTAGGTATTTTGGGGTCATATAGATCACAATTTTAAAAGGAGTTTTCATATTGAAAATTATGTAATGGGGTTAGTCAGCTTTTTAAGTATTAAAACTCTAAAGCAATATTCAAGGGGGGGGTTTTTTAAAATTGTGTATCACGCTCTTGTAGAGTCTATAATTAGGTATGGGTACTAGTTGGGGCGCTACTCCCGGGACATATGGCAAAAAATGTTAACATTTAGAAACCATTTTAAGATCTGTATCCTCAAAGTGTGACATAAATGGTAAAAGTAGGTTTAATGTAGTAAAAGAATACAAATATATATACTAACGAATAAAAATTTTGACAAAGATTACTTAGCTGTGACGCAACATACAACAATACAAGAAAAGAGATAGATTTTTAATACCGGCAACCAGTTACAAACTTATGGAGATCAGGAAAGAAAAATTATTGTGCTAAATCTTAAATACCTTACCCGACAATTTAAAATCATTAAAATCATGAATGAGGGGGAAAAGGAAAATAAAACAATGGGTTGAAAAAAGGGAATGAATTTTGTCTATGATTTGTTTTTTTTTTTGTTTTTTAAATTTTGTAATCTTTTGGGGGGGTGGTAATATGGTAGTATAATGTTTTATTTGTTAAATTTGTGTTACTCTTTTGTTTTTGAATGTTACATTTTTTTTTATCTGAATTTTTTGTATCACGACAAAATGAGAGTCAAATATTTTTTATAATGTTTTTTTTTGTTAAAAAGACTCTGCAACAAACTACGTAAGTAGTTTTGCGGGGTCTGAAATTGTTGTATTTGTTTTTTTCCAATAAAGAACAATTAAAAAAAAAAAAACTACTACTATACTACTACTATACTACTACTATACTACACTTTACTACTACATACTAAACTATACACTACTACTATATATATATACTACTACTACTACTACTTTCTACTTCTACTACAACTCATTTTTTAAAAGCAGTTAAAGAAAAATAAAGAATTGCTTGCATTTTTGTACGCTGACGATTTTTGCGCTGGTGATAGTTCACAAAAAAACTAGAAGTTGCTAAAAAGCTATTGCAGGGATTATACAAATTTGTTTAGATGGGCTCACGATAAAGGCAACAATTAAATTTTTTGAAAACCAAAGGACTATATACACACTCCCCCTTTTGCCCCCCAGAAAAAAGAAATTGTGTTTCATGAAAACGCCTGTTTGCATGCAAATCTAGAAGGGGGGTTTTGTCTATAAAAAATAATTTATGTGTAAAAGATATCTAGAAAACGTAACAGAATTTACTATTTAGGTGTCATAATAGATCACAATTTCAAAAAGGAGTTTTCAATTGAGAAAACTATGTAATCGGCTTAACAGATTTGTAAAGTATTAAAACTCTGAAGCAATATGCCAAGGGGGTGTTTTTAAAAATTGTCTATACGCTCTTGAGAGTTATAATTTGGGATGGCTTACTAGCTGGGGCGCTACAATCCGGACATATGTCAAAATATTGTTAACATTCAGAAAGTATTTTTAAGATCATGTATCCCCACAATGTGACATAAATGGGGAAAGTAGGTTTTAAAGTTTGTAAAAGAAATACTGAAAATATGATCTAACGAATAAAATATTTTTTACAAAGCTGACTTAGCTGTGACCAACATACATACGATACAAGAAAAAAAGATAATTTTTTAAAACCGGCAACCATTTTCAACACTTATGGAGATGGAAAGAAAAAAATTTTTGAAACCCAAATACTTAAAAACCCTTACCGGGCAATTTTAAAAACTTAAAATCATGAATGGGTGAAAAGGAAAAAAAAAGAAGGATTATAAAAGGAAATGTATTATTTCTATGATTTGTTTTGTTTTTTGGGGGGGGAAGTTATGTAATCTTTTGGTGGAGTGGTTATGGGGTATAATGTTCTTATATTGTATACTATTGTGTTTTCTTAGTTTTGAAGTTACTTTTTTTTTATCGAATTTTTTGTTTTCACGACAAAATGAAGTCGAGATTAGTTTATATATGTTTGTTGAAAGGACCTGCGACAAGCTACGTAGTAATTTTCGTAGTCGAAAAATTTTTATTTTGTATTTTTCCAAAAAAGAACAATTTAAAAAAAAAAAAAAATACTATATTCACACTCAACAACACTACTACATACTACTACTACTACTGCGCAACTACTACTATACACTACTACTACTACTAACTACTACTACATACTTTCTACTATATACTATACTATACTACTACTATACTACTATATACTATATACTACTACTATACTACTATCATTTTTGTAAATACATGTTTAAAGGGAAATAAAAAAATTGCTTTGCATTTTTGTACGCTGACGATTTAGCGCTTGTGATAGTTCACAAAAATCTAGAAGTTGCTAAAAAGCTATTGCAGCGTGATTTTACAAATTTGTTGAGATGGGCTCACGATAATGGTCTAACAAAACCAAAGTGATCTATATACACTGTTTGGACTGGTAAATGTGGTAGATAAAACACAATGTAAAAGTGGACTGTATATTTTATTAGATTAGTGAAACAACACGTAAATAACAGGAGAAAAATATTGATACAAGAACGTGGCGCCATTGATTCCAAACGAATGCTCATCGTTACCATGAGCAACTGATAAACAACACAGAATATAGACAAGAGAACAAATTATGTAAACAAAGAGTCAGTGCCTACTGGATTACATATAAACACTGAGAAATTAGATTACCAACGGGCCTAAACATGCCCCCCACCTTGACACTTTGTAAAAGAGTCAACATTTACGAGCAACTCGATTGTTGGTATTGAGCACAATTTTACTATTGGTCTCTTCTTGAAAACTCCTTTCTCCGTCTGAAGTATTCTTCCAAGGTTCCATTCTGTTGGAGCGACGTTTTCTTCTTCAGATGACGAGATCATTAACATGTATGTTGGCTTGTGGAGAATTCCATTCGACCTGATTTGAAGCTGAGAAATGTATTCATTAATCATTGTTTCCAGATCTGTTGAGTGCATTGTTGTACAAGTTTTCACCTTCTTAGATGGTTGATATTGCTGCTTGCATAGTCTGGTTCAGGAATGTTTAATAGTGAGCTCCCAATAAGAAAATGTCCTGGAGTAAGAGGAGCAAGATCATTAGGGTCACTTGACAAACGATGCAGAGGTCGAGAATTCAAGCACGTTTTCACTTGACAATGTCTATTGGTGAATTCTTCAAAGCTGAGAATTTAATTGCCTAGCACACGACGTATATGATATTTTGTAGATTTAATTCCAGCCTTCCACAATTCTTCGATATGAGGGACGTAGCAGGGATGAAATGCCATGAGATTCCTTCCTTTGAAACAATTAGATTTGTTAGATTATGCACTCATGGAAGTAGGATTGGATGCTTCTTTTCGAAGCCAAAACTGAGTGTTCTTGAGACGGCCCCCCACCCTGAGAAGTCCGTCTGCGTCGATTCCTTGATTCACCAAGCTTGCTTGTTACTTCACGACAGGGCAACTTCGATTCGTAGCGCCCGGTTCATTACGAAAGTGTGTAGAATTGTAGTGTGACACACACTGTTTTTCTTCAGAGGAATGCGCTGGTATGTCAGACACTGCTCCAGCTCCAGAATGTTTTAGTTGTGGTCCAATGCTATTGCAGCATGATTAGAGGAAATGTTAGTGTTACTAGAGAGTTACAGGCTCCAGACACGACCCATCCAAGTTCAGTTTGATGCGCAGTAGGAGTACCAGCCATACCCGTTACCTTCCTCCACACATTACTTGAGAAAATACTTGGGCTCCAAGTAACAGGTCCACAGGAGAAGAAATCTTGTAGTTGGAGTCAGCAAGTGGCAGGTGATGCAAATGACTCCACTTTGTGTTTCTACTGTAGTTGACGGAAGATTGTTGGTAATTTTAGAATGACTATGGCTGGAATGTCATGTTAAACTCGGACACGTCGGCGATGGCTAGATCAACCATGCTCTAGCTTGGGTTGTACTTGTGATCCATTCCATGAATTGGAATTGACACGACAAAC
>JAMZAV010008211.1:0-30909 GCA_024449915.1 Sweltsa coloradensis | reverse complement strand
TCAAGTATATATAGGATGGTTTCTAGATCATTCTGAAAATGTGTTAAATACAGTATTGTAATTTAAGTACAGGTCACAGTGTGACTGGCCGAGGACGGCCAGTAAACCAGGAAGGCCGAATGTTGGCAATACTGGCTACTGACGGTCTAGAAGGCCGTGGTATGGGAGGAAGGAGGAAGATGGCTTAGAGTAAACATTGTGTATGTTGTACGGCTTAGTGTCAATAAAATAGTAATGCTTAGTGCAAACAAGACTTCCAGAATTCTTAGTGAAAACTTCCAGTAATATTTCCTCATAGTTTACAACACTCGTATGTTTTACAATACTAGGAAAACGCTAAAGTCCCGCCGCGTTGATGGATGAGCTTTTTAAAGTTTTTAGTTTGCGTGGGATATCTTTACTTTTGCAAGTGCTTTGTTTTGCTGCCTACGCATTGTAGGTGATTGTTGTCAAGTTTCTATTGTTACCAGGGATTGGAACCGGAACCGTTTAAAACCGTTTCATATTGCAGAACCGGAACCGTTTGTACAGATGGTCTATGGAACCGGAACCGAACCGTTATATTACACAAGGTTCTTAAAGGTTCCAAAATATCTGCTTTTAAATTTCAACAAAATAAAAATTTCAACTTTTCGAATGATATTCAAATGAAAACGCTTAAAATTCGTTCTCTAGTTTTAAAAAAAAAATCTTGTTTATTCAGTTTTTTGCAAGAATTTTTTAAAAATATGAGATAGCGAGCAACAGCTCTAAGTGCAATGTAGGAACGTGTTCTACAGAAATCAAGGTAAGGAATAAGGATGACATTTTTATTATATCTGATAGATTTTTGTTTTCCCCTTTCGTTGAGACTTGGGATCGCCATCAGATCCCCTATAAAATAATATTGGAAGTTGGCGTAGATGAAAGTGGTTGCGTGTGGTTTGTTACGTATGCAATTCGTTATTTTTTTCATTTGATATTGTAATTATTTTATTTTTATGACTTAATTTAATTTGTTAATCATTAAATGTCCAAAAGTAAAAATTTGTACATTTACAACTTCCCACGACTGTGCACAAAATATTATTTTAAAGAACCGGAACTAGATCCGTTAAGAACCCGTTCATACGGAACCTTTATACATTAGGAACCGGAACCGGAACCAGAACCGTTATACAATTTGGAAGTGGAACCAGAACCGGAACCGTTATGAATAAAGGTTCCATAATCCCTGATTGTTACCTGTCAATTGGTATTATTTACCGTATACAACTTATATTAAAAGCTTTATTTCTATGGATTCTGGCTAACTTTTTCAACTTTTTCTTTCAAAAGGTACTACATCACCATAACCTTAATGTCCATGCATAATATGAACGTTGTAGGCCCACCCGTTTGGTCAGAATTGGCCCAAATGTCACGAAAATATTGCACTAAAAATCAAAAAAACTTATATTAAAAGCTTTATTTCTATAGATTCTGGCTAAAGTTTTCAACTTCTTCTTCAGAAGAGCAACGCAGGCCAACTCCCACGGGTGAGAAAGAGCATACAGCGTAGGTGCTTCACGGGCGGAGCTTTTCTGCTCGGCGTTCTCGGGTAAGGTCGCGAACTCCACGCCCCCCCCTCCTTTCCCCCCGGTGACGGGCGTAGTCACGTGACCCACTAGTCGTGTACGCGCAGACCGAGAAGGAGTACGCGGGTCGGGCCACTGTACTAGTACACACAAACCGCTCTACACGCGGTAGCGCACCGTTTTAGGTACGAAGTTTGAATGCGCGTCACGATCCTATTTGCGTACCATAACTATATATTCACAAACCTACAAGTAGGTATACGATGCCTCTGTTGGACTTACATCTAAAGGGTTCAAGGCTCGGCATTGACGTTACGGGTTGCTAACGAAGATACAAAACAACAACAATCAACAATAAAAAAACAACAGTAAACACACATATACACCGCCATGACACAGACGATTAAAAAATGGGTGCGTGCGGGCGTGCATCGTCTTGTCTATATCGTAGGTTGCCTATGGAGAAGCTGTAAACTTTCAATTAATAATCTCGTAAATGGCATCTGATTGATTGAAGTAGTAATCAGAGCGACGACGGGCTCCAGCTCTTCAAATAAAGAAGTTAACAGCCAACGGAGAGCAGGTAACACAGCTGGACATTTCAGAACATGATCCAGACAGTTCCAGGATACTCCCATAGAAATGGGATTTCAAAAACCTTGTCGAAACACCCTTTTAAAAAAATTATCAAACTCAAAATTAGTAATGTTTTGTGTTTTTTCTTTCGTCTTTAATAAATCTTAAGTTATAATATTAAATATCTATAATAATAAAATAAATAAATATAAGCTAGACACCCTATTAACTTCTCCATATTATTTATTTGACATTATTTTACGTCTTTCCTATTCATTTATACAACTGATTTTAGAAAGGCCAACATTACAAAAGAGGAGTCCCAACAACTATGTATAGAAAGACAACAATTGGTAATAAAATTGAGATATAAAATTTATAAAATTTAATTACAAATTGATAAATTCCTAACCTTATATTATTTAACTAGGAAGCTTCGCCCAAACGCTTTTTCAGGGCGCGTTGTTGGCGATGAGCGTTAATTTTTTAAAAAGAAAAATGCGTTAAAATTGCGTATTTTCACGAGAAATGATTTTTTGATTACGCTCAAATTTCATCACGAATATAATTAATTCATAAAATTAAGTGTTCTGAGGAAAAAGTCATTACAATCCAATAAAGCCTTGTAGGTGTTATAAGTAAAAGAAATTGAAAAAATCGAAAAAAACGAAAAAAAATCGTTTAAAATTGCTATTATAATGAGAAATTTAATATTTCGATTACGCTAAAATTGCAACGACGAATATATAAATTCAGTAAAATTGAGGTTCTGTAAAACAATCTTACAATCGGATAAAAAAGCATGTGTAGGTGTATAAGCCGAATAAATTTTAAAAATAAAACAAATTCGTTAAAATTGCGATTTTCATGAGAATTATTTTTCGAATTTTCGACATATTTCACACGAAGTATAAATTCATAAAATAAAGGCTTCTGTAAGAAAATCATTACAATCGGAAGCATGCAGGTGTTATAAGTCGAAGAATTTGTTTTAAAATCGAAAAAATCGTAAAATTGAGATGTTCATGAGAAATTAATTTTCGATTGCGCCTAAAATAAAAGTGGCAGTTCTTCGGTTCAGAGATTGGAAGCCCTCCATAAAATTTCATCGCCCCAATGGAGTATACGGTTAGCTTGGATTCGTCCTAACAGTCACACAATCAATGCAAACAGAAGAAAGAAAGAAGAAAAAAAAACATTTCGGATTTTGTTTCTCCAGTGGTAGTGAAATGGAATCTTCGCTTCGCTCGCTACCGCCCTCATCAAATAATAATATAAAGTTAAATTAATTAAAATAAATTAAATATACAAAATAAAACCCCCATCAAACGAAACCCCTGAAAAATAGAGAAGAAGAAATAAAAAAGAAACCAAAAGACAAGATCTGATTTATTATACGATCCCACTCAAACGAATATTGAGGTTTGCCCCAAAAATTTAGGAACACCAAATCGAGGAATATATCAAAATTTCGTGGAGGAGACCATGCGTACGTGATCTTCATCTTCTGTTCAATCTTGAAAACCATTAACCATCACCATACTACAAAAAATCTCGACTATTATTATAGTAAAATTATTATTGTTATTATTATTTATTTTATTATTTATTTAACATCTATCATTTTCAGTTATAATATATTTATTTCAATCCCTGGTAGCAATATTTGTATGCCAAACGGTCGCACCAAGCGGTCACCACAGATCACCAAGGATTATTTTTGACTCGCCAACAGCGTTACCAAGTGAGTACCAAGGGTCGACACCGAAATTTCAAAAGAAAATATATGAAGCAAACGCTTCACCAAAAGTCAGCCAACGGGTTCACCAACTCTGCAATTGCAGTATTTGACACAAAAACGACCTGTTGGCGCCCATTTGGCTGTGTTGGTGATCACTCGGCGATCACTTGGCATCACGTGGTGAACTAGTTTGGTGACCTGTATGGTGACCATTGGCAACCATTTGGCAACCAAAATATTTTTACTAGGGATTATTCGATTAGATGCTTTTTATACGGACACGGTGTAAAAAACGGAAGCCAACATCTGTTACGGCCACATATTGTACTTCTCAGGTCTACATATACATTGTTAATTTGTCTGAACTGAACAACAATCAATCGTCTGTCGGTCTGAAACAAAATCGTCACGAGTATCACCACCACAAATGTATAAGCATAGGCCGCTTTGCGAACGCTTTTCTTAGTCGCGATGATGGATTAGATTTTTTTTTTAAATATTTTCTGTACCAATGATAGCTATGTTTTAGTATAAGTGGGATACTCATTACTTTTTAAGTTCCATTACACAAATATTTTGTTAAATGAGGATATGTAGATGTAAAATCTCGAGGTCCAAAGACATGCTTTTCGTATGCATTGTAGGTGATTGTTGTCAAGTTGCTCAAATAGCGTACTTGTTAATTTACACCTGTTAAAAGGCTTCATTAATACCTTTCATTTCTAGAATTACTGGCAAATTTTTCAACTTTTTGTTTCAGAAGGCACTACATCACCATTTCTAATGTCCAATGTAAAATATGAACGTGTAGCCACACCCGGTTGGTCAGAATAGGCCAAAAAATCACGCAAAATATTGCATTTAAAAATCGGGGGGGGGGGGGGTGGGTGGGGGGAATCGTAAAAGCACGATTTCTATGAAAAATGTTGCACCTCCCTCGATTGTCCCCAAAATCACAAAAAAAAAATTACAAATCCAGTGATTTCAATCTTTCCATTAACAGTTTCATTAAGATCGAAGTAGCCATTTGCCCGGGCTCGAGCTAAATATCACGAAAATATCGCATTTAAAATTATGTTACTTATTCATAAGAAATATTTTCTTCGAGTGTATCCAAAAAACGTGGCAGGTGTAAGTTCCCAGATTTTCGAAGGTCCTCTCCAATTTTTCACAAGATGCCTATCCGTTTGCCCGGTATAGAGCGAACAGAACGACAGAAAAACAACAAAAACAATTAGCTATTGTTTGGGGGGGGGGTGGGATTCGTGAAATTGAGTCTTTGCTTCAGCTCATCAAAAAAGAACCTGTCTTAACACTCGTTTAAAATACTCAAAAAACCCACTTTAAGAATCGAACAAAAATTGGACCCGCATGGCTAAAGGGCCTCCCCCATTTTTTTGCAATTTTAAAAACAATTGTTTCCCGGTTTTTTGGGTTTAATACTAAATTTTGGAAAAACTTGCATTTTCCTTTCTTTCTTTTTAAGTGAAATTTGACTATACTCAAAGACGAGTGCCTGGATGATCTTAACATTGTTCATTGGATGAGCGAAGCGAAGATTCCATTGAACTACACTGGAGAAAAAAATCCGGAATGTTTCTATTTCTGTTTGTAGTTTTGTTGTCTGTTTACACGATTCGGCTAAACCGCTACTCCAATTGCGATGAAAATTTTGTGGGAGGCTTTAAGAAATCGCTGAACTTAGAACTGCCACGTTTTGAGCGCAATCAAAAAATTAGTCTCATAAAATCGCACAATTTTACGATTTTTTTCTATTTTAAAAATAATTCTTAGACTTATAACACCTACATGCTTATGCAGAGTTAATGATTTTTTCACAGAACCCAATTTTATGAATTAATATATTTCGTGTGAAATTTCAGAGCTAATCATACACATTATTTCTTGTGGAAATTGACATTTTACACTTTTTTTTATCATTTTTTAAAAAATCCTCGAATCTTATAATTGAAAGATTTTTTCACAGAACCTAATTTTATGAATTAATATATTCGTGTGAAATTTGAGGTTAATGGAAGAATAATTTTTAATGTGTACATTAATTTATTTGATTTTTTTTATTAGAAATTAACCACAAGCAGGAGGTGGGTGACCTAACCAAAAGAACTCCAAAGAAGACACTCGTGCGTCCCTATGCAATCAGGTCCTTTTGGCCGAATTTCTCATTGTTTCTCCAATATTGTTCTTGGTTAGCTTCGCAAACGCTTCTTCAGGCGCGCTGTGGGATCATGGAGTGGATGATAAGGAGGTCCTAGCTCAAATGGAACAGCACGTCCACAATCGTGTTTGTTTCTTGAGCCGATTCGCCATTTTGATTGTTAAAAACCCATACTCAGAAGGCACGCAAGTACCTTGCTACCATGAACACTGTGGTAGGCCTAGGTTACCTTGGTTACCAAAGTAAACAATCAAAATGTCTGCCAATTTGAAGTGCTAACTTGACACCGCCGACCCACACAACTCGCCTCCAGTACGCCAGTATATTTACTAACTCCATGGTTGGATGACAATAATCATGGTGACATTGAAGCTGCCATGGTAACTGCAGAGGTATTAAATTGATTTCGCATTTTCCCATTGATAGGCCGGCGAGACACGCTTGGGTAATATTGTTATAATTTTGCGACGACGAACATCAAATCAGGGGCGCGTCAACCGGGTCAGGTCATGTCGCAATTCAAACACATTGCAGCTCAATGCCACCAAATTACGATCATCCAACAACGCCCCACGCATGAAAAAGCAGTTTGCGAAGCTTCTTAGTTATAGCACATAGTATCACTCAAATTTTGAAATGAACAAAAAATACACCAGCGGTACCCAAGAAGGGCCTTACCTTTGAAATGTAAGACACAGTCATTTTGAATTCGCGCCTGTTATATTGGTAATGGTGGGGTACATACGTATTATCACAATGAAAAAAAAAAATATTATCAGGCCACAAGCGCCCACCCTTGCGTGTGGGTTCTTGTGGTTTGCGTTTTTTTTTGTTCGTACGTGAACGAGCAAGTTTGCTGTTTTCCGTTTCTTGGAGTGGTGAGGATTCGTTACTTCCCTTCCTTTCGTACAAACACAGTGTTGGGTAGGAACTTTTAAAAAGTAACACGTTCCTAGAACGCGTTCCTTTTTCGCGGAACTTTTAAAGAACGCGTTTCCAGTTTTAGAAAGAGGAACTTTTACACAAAAGTTACAAATTGGGTGGGAACTTTTAATAAATTCATTAAGTTCCTCACTCTACAGATGACAAAAACCCACCATGTCACTACATGTGAAAAACGTATTTTAGCTGAACAGATATGAAAATGACGTGATAAAAAATCGTTGAATATCATTTTTAGGAGGCGTCACCCTATATTGATGAACCCTGTCATATATTTGCTCGCGAACACACGGACGGGCTTAAAAATCGCGCCCTCCAATACATGTAACATAATTTATCCAATAGTTAACTTTAAAAAGGAATTTTATTATTTTCATTTTCAGGAACTCAAAAACTTCCTTTTTATGGAAGGAACGGTAACTTTTAAAGTTCCCTTTGAAGGTCAAGTATAAAAATAAATCCTTTTTTGCTTTAACTTACCCAACATGGCCAACAACACATCCAATGTGATACGCCCCATTGACTCTTTTTATCAGGTGGTCTGAGTGGTGAAGGATGCGTTACGTCCGACAATTTCAACGGTCTCAATAATTACATTATTTGATTTCCTTTTCTTACCTTCGGAGAGTTACATGTTAATATTATCATAGGAGATATATTTGTGCTCTGGGTAGGCGGGGGCGGATCCACATGCCAAATTAGAAGCCAGGCTTAAAATGTGATGTGTGTTACACATGCAGGCCTTCATCAAGACTAAAATGTGCAAAAGCCAAATAATATTTGTTAAATAAAACCCCCCCAAATAAAAAAAAATTAAAAATAAAATAAATTGTATTTAGAGTTCTACCCACTCAGTATATAACTGATTTTCAGTGGGGGACTTTAAATCAAAGCGACCAAGCCACCCTGCAGGCCCCGACGCAATCGACGAGTGAGCGGATATAACCAACCAAAGAATCGATATTTTAATAGGAAATATAGCGTCAGGTTATGGACAGTGCGAACACCCGCGGATCAACGCCAGAATCAACAAGCGATTCCGAACAACTCTGAATTTATTATGTGCTTGTTGCTAGACGGCTCCAAAGTCACCGTTTACAAACTCCTTAAGACAAGAACTGATCGGATCATCATTATTTTTTATTAAAAACACATTATTCGTTCATCTTTTACAAAAACTACAGAAAAAGTTCCATTCACAGACCCAGATCCGTATTACTGGCACTAGGTCAAGGCATTATTATGAGTAAATGAAATACTCGAATCAGGGGACTATGAAACGTTTCAATATCGATGTTTAAAGAAAGCGCGGGTCAATTATTCAAAAGTTGTGCATAAAGCATGGTACTTAAATTAAAAGTGATTTGCAAATATTAGCCTATAATAAATGTCGAAAAGAAAGGAAGTATGCATGCGAAAAATTTAGAAAATACTCCTCGTCCAGGGATATTTTTCTCAAAACTTAGGATTGAATAATATTATAATGTCTAACACAAGCAAATTTAAAAAAAAATTGATTGTAGTATTAAATATCTGGATGTTCATGGTTTTTTTTAGTCATTATAAACCACGAATACCCGAATTTTAGTTTATTCGCCCATTTATAATATACAAATTGTGTTTTAGTAGTGATTCAATTTATATTAGCCCGTTCTGGTTTAAATGGAACCAATTCATGTAAGTATGTTGAATTAAACAATTTCTTTGTTAAAACCTTGTAAAAAAAAACATCTACAAATAAATCTTAAAAATGCATTAATTATTATAATTAATTAATTTTGAGTCTTAGATAGGAGAAGGAGGCGGATATATGTATTAAAACTCGGCCAAAGAGGTTTTACTTTAAAATTTGGACATGACTTTATGTCATAGCCACGGGCCCAACAAGGGGATTAATAAATGGTAAAGTGTTGTTCCTGCCAAATTAATTTATATACTGAATGTTTAATGATGCTAAAAGGGGGATATATGAGGATCGCAAGGTCAATCACTGACAATCGGCTGGCCGCTTACATCCGCGTTGAGTGTACGCGTAGGTGAAACATCAGCTGGCCTCCTGTGTTTCATTGTCTAGCGCGCTCGAGACAAAACAGCCGTATTTCGTAATCGGAGAGCCGAGCACGACTTCGGAACGGTTGTGGCGGTGAGGGGTGTTGGGGGGGGTGAAAACAGCCAGACTTCGGCAGCAAATAGGAGCCTGGCCCCCTCTTCCTCGCTCGGCTCGGTGGAATTGCACCAGAGCGAGCTACCAGCCGACGGCGAGAAATATATTGAACGCAAAACATGCACTTTTGTTGGTGTATTTCTGCTTCAACTGTTCAACCTCCAGTTATAAACCTTTTTTTCATGGTCACATTGATTCAAACTGTGATATGCCCAAATTACTTTTTCTAGAAAAAAATTTCAAGTGTATCCTTTTGTGAGGTAAAGTTGCATGGTCGTGAGGCAAATTTAAAAATTCTCTACAATGTTTATATAATCATAAGTCAACACTGCTGTACAATTAAAAAAAAAATGCTTGAGGGAATCAAACGAACACATCTTTGGAACTACCTTGCAAATATTTGGGAATGATCCTACTACCCATTTCCCTGCAATCGCCCCAAGACCGAGCGCTTGCATTCAAACCCGCGCCGGTCGCATCTCGTCGACTCGTATCCTCTTAATGTCCAGGGTGAAATATGAACGTTGTAGCCCCACCCTTTTGGTCAGAATCGACCAAAATGTAACAAAAATATCGCACTAAAAATCGGAAAAAATTGACAGCCAGACTTCGGCAGCCAATAGGAGGCCTGGCCCACTCTTCCTCGCTCGGCTCGGTGGAATGCACCAGAGCGAGCTACCAGCCGACGGCGAGAAATATATTTGAACGCAAAACATGCACTTTTGTTTGGTGTATTTCTGATTAAACTGTTCAACCTACAGTTATAAAACTTTTTTTCATGGTCACATTGATTCAAACTGTGATATGCCCAACTTACTTTTTCTAGAAAAAATTTCAAGCGTATCCTTTTGTGCGGTAAAGTTGCACGGTCGTGAGGCAAATTTAACATTCTCTACAATGTTTATATCATCATAAGTCAACACTGCTGTACAATTAAAAAAAAAAATGCTTGAGGGAATCAACGAACACATCTTTGTGAACTACCTTGCAAAATATGGTAATGATCCTACTACCCATTTCCCTGCAATCGCCACAAGACCGAGCGCTTGCATTCAACTCCGCGCCGGTCGCATCTCGTCGACTCGTATCCTCTTAATGTCCAGGTGAAATATGAACGTTGTAGCCCCACCCTTTTGGTCAGAATCGACCAAAATGTAACAAAAATATCGCACTAAAAATCGGAAAAAATTGTAAAAGTACAATATTCATGAGAAATATTTCTTCGATTGTACCCAAAAAATGTAGCAAGTCTAAGTTCAGAGATTTCGAAGGTCCCCTTCAATTTTCATCAAGATCGGATATGCCGTTTGCCCGGTAGAGAGCAAACAAACAGACAGAAAAAAAAGAAAAAAAACACCCGAGCTAAATTATTTTGGGGGTCGGTGAAATTGAAGTCTTTGCTTTGCTCATCCAATTATCATTATTATTGGATGAGCGTAGCGAAGATTCCATTTCACTACACTGGAGAAAAAAATCCGGAATGTTTTTTTTTTCTTTCTGTATTTTTGTCTGTTTGTTAGCACGATTCCGGCTAAACCGATACTCCAATTGCGATGAAATTTTATGGAGGCCTTCGAAATCTCTGAACTTAGAACTGCCACGTTTTGAGCGCAATCGGGAAATTTTTTTCTCATAAAAAACGCAATTGTACGATTTTTTCGATTTTAAAAAATTTCTTCGACTTATAACACCTACATGCTTTATTCGATTGTAATGATTTTTTCACAGAACCTTAATTTTATGAATTAAAATATTCGTGTGAAATTTGAGCGTAATCCAAAAATTATTTCTCATGAAAATCAAAATTTTACGGGTTTTTTCTTTTCTAAAACAATTCTTTGACTTGTAACACCTACATGCTTTATCTTATTGTTATGTTTTTTTCACAGAACCTTAATTTCATGAATTAATATATTCGTGTGAGAAAAAAATCCGGAATGTTTTTTTTTTTTTTTTTTTTCTTTCTGTATTTTTGTCTGTTTGTTAGCACGATTCCGGCTAAACCGATACTCCAATTGCGATGAAATTTCATGGAGGCCTTCAAAATCTCTGAACTTAGAACTGCCACGTTTTTGAGCGCCATCGAAAAATTATTTCTCATAAAAATCGCAATTTTACGATTTTTTTTATTTTTTGAAAATTTATTTTACTTATAACATCTACATGCTTTATCCGATTTTAATGATTTTTTCACAGAACCTTAATTTTATGAATTAAGATACTTCATGTGAAATTTGAGCACAATCGAAAAATTATTTCTAATGAAATAGAAATTTTGGGGGTTTTTTTCTTTTTTAAAACAATTTTTTTACTTATTACACCTACATGCTTGATCCTATTGTAATAAGTTTTTCACAGAACCTTAATTTTATTAATTTATATATTCGTGTGAAATTTGAGCGCAATCGAATAATTATTTCTTATAAAAATCCCAATTTTTTTCTTTTTTTAAAATTACGATTAATTAAAAAAATTTAAAAATTAAGTTTATTTTTTAATAAATTTAATTTAATTTTAAAAAAATTTGAACTTCGTAATAATTTTTTCACAGAACAACAGAAAATTCGCATAACACATGGCAGCTCAATGCACCAATACGCTCATCCAACAACGCGGCGGGACTTAAGCGTTTTCCTAGTTAAATTAAAACATACACACTTAGTGCCCCCCCCCTTTCCTTACCTACTTTCTACTTAAAAAGTTGGGGTAAACAAACCGAAGAAGTATTTTTTGGCGAAGTGAAGTGAAGACTTCAATTTCACTGACCCCCAAAAAATTTAGCTCCAATGTTTTTTTGTTTGTTTTTTGTCTGTTTGTTCGCTCTCTACCGGGCAAACGGCATATGCGATCTTGATGAAAATTTGAGGGGACCTTTGTTTTCTCTGAATTTAGAGGTGTTTTGGTTTTGGGTACAGTCAAAGAATTTTTTTTTCGATTTTTAGTGCGATAGTTTTGTCACATTTGGGCCGATTCTGACCAAACGGGTAGGGCTACAACGTTCATATTTCACATGGACATTAAGTTTATGGTGATGTAGTACCTTTGGAAAGAAAAAGTTGAAAAAATTAGCTAGAATCCATAGAAGTAAAGGTTTTAATATGAGTTTTTTGATTTTTAGTGCAATATTTTTGTCACATTTGGGTCGATTCTGACCAAACGGGTGGGGCTACAACGTTCATTGGATGAGCGGAGCAAAGACTTCAATTTCACTGACCCCCCCAAAAATTTTGCTCGGGTGTTTATTTGTTTGTTTTTTGTCTGTTTGTTCGCTCTCTACTGGGCAAACGGCATATCCGATCTTGATGAAAATTTGAGGGGACCTTCGAAATCTCTGAACTTAGAGGTGTATTGTTTTTGGGCACAATCGAAGAAATATTTCTCATGAATATCGTACTTTTACGATTTTTTTTCGATTTTTAGTGCAATATTTTCGTGCCATTTGGGCCGATTCTGACCAAACTGGTGGGGCTACAATGGTCATATTATACATGGACATTAAGATGATATGGTACTTTGAAGAGACGCGGGCTTCTCCGATTAGACCGTTAAAAATCTCGCATCCGGGGAGAAGCGGGAGGGTAGGGGTATAATGATGGCGAGCCGTGGGAGACTGGGAGTGGGGGATATAAGTAACTCGACACTTCACGCAATCACAATCACAGACCCAGCAAGTACTGCACTGAACTCGCAATGACGTGTCGCTTGGCAGTCCGTCGTAGTTTTTAGATCGGGTCTGGGAACACTTATTATGTCACACTCACAGGAGGTTTATTCTGTACATATTTCTTCTGTGTTTAGATGGATGGAATATAGTTAGTTGTACGCCAATCAAAATAAAATACTTTTGTCAAAACAAAAGGTTATTTTATTTATTTCACTGGCACAATCTTCTTGAACTAGTTAACCAGTTTGCCAAGTGTTATGTTAGGCATACAACTCATAGTCATCTATACCTCACAATACCATAAACAAGGAAAACGCTTAAGTCCCGCCGCGATGTTGGATGAGCGTAATTGGTGCATTGAGCTGCCATGTGTTACGCGGATTTTCTGTTGTTCTGTGAAAAAATCATTACTTAGTCGAAGATTTTTTTTAATTAAATTAAATTAAATAAAAAATAACTTAATTTTTTTAATTAATCGTAATTTTTAACAAAGAAAAAAATCGTAAAATTGCAATTTTCATAAGAAATAAATATTTGATTGCGCTCAAATTTAACACGAATATATTAATTCATGAAATTAAGGTTCTGTGAAAAAATAATTACAATAGGATAAAGCATGTAGGTGTAATAAGTCAAAGAATTGTTTTAAAAAAGAAAAAACCCGTAAAATTTTGATTTTCATGAGAAATAATTTTTCGATTACGCTCAAATTTCGCACGAATATCTTAAGAGCGTTCACCACCCCTTTTTTAGGCAATTTTCTGTTTGCTCGGCTGAATGACATCACAGTTGTTAGAAATTTTGAACATATCTCAAGAAAGTGGAAATAAAGGTTTCTATAGTGACACATTCCTAAAATTTGTTTTGAAATAATTTATAAAAAAAAATTAGATTTCACGAATTTCAATTTTGTTAAAAAGTCCAAAATTGACTATAATCGTGAATTTTTTCTGGCTGATCAAGTCAAAATTTTGAAAATCTATGACTGTTGGAACGTCCATGTATGCTTTATTGACAAGTTTGCAAAATTGTATATACGTAGGATGCTTTTTGGCCGAGCAAACCGCTATTTACTAACTATCAAAAGGGTGGTGAACCCTCTTAATTCATAAAATTAAGGTTCTGTGAAAAAATCATTACAATCGGATAAAGCATGTAGGTGTTATAAGTCGAAGAAAGTTTTTAAAAATCGAAAAAAAATCGTAAAATTGCGTTTTTTATGAGAAAAAATTTCCCGATTGCGCTCAAAAACGTGGCAGTTCTAAGTTCAGAGATTTCGAAGGCCTCCATGAAATTTCATCGCAATCGGAGTATCGGTTTTGCCGGAATCGTGCTAACAAACAGACAAAAATACAGAAAGAAAAAAAAACATTCCGGATTTTTTTCTCCAGTGTAGTGAAATGGAATCTTCGCTTCGCTCGCTACGCTCATCCAAAAAACAGTGTGTTGACACTTGAAACTAATGTTGTAAAACGGTGTTCTGGACATCATGACATCGTGGTGAGAGGAGGAAAAATAAAATTCTAACTTTTTTGAAGGGTAGATGATGGGTTGATTATTTATCAATCTCTTGGTGCTTCAAGTCATCAATCATCAGTATCAAATCAACACTACATTTTACTACAATGTTACACAAAATTCAATAAAAATAATATATTTTCACATATTTGTTTGATCTTAATAGTGTGAAGTACACACACAGTTGGTAGTGTGCCATTAAAAACAGTGAGTTGAAATTATTGTCATATCCAAAATATAGAGGAGGGGGTGAATAAAATACTGACTTCTTAATACTGCTTTCAACTTTGTTTGTTGATATAGAGCAGTTTCATTAGTATAATTCAGTACATTGTTTCCAGAAAATTTATGGCAATGTGCTCATTTTGAATAATTGCGATATATTATAATGATAAGTCCATGGCAACCGCCATACAGCCTGGGTACAAATGTTGAGATGCTCTCATAATTTAATGTTTTAAAGTGGTGTATATTAACAGTGAGAAGTGAAATTAGTATTGAAGGGAAGGTTGGTGTTTGTGTAAACATTATGTGAAGCAAGTAATGAAGATCTGTGATATTCTGAGGGCGTGAGGTGGATTTGTGTGGGTGGCCTTCAGGTTCTCCATTGATGATGCCATAGGCCTAGGCTGGTTGCTGGATGGTGCAAATGATGGTTTGGAGTGGAGAACTTATTACTACAACATATTTGGTGACTTGGAATTTTCCAATTAGTCTTTGGATGGATAGGTGGTGACAGATATGTATTTGAAGGGAGTTTAGTATAGATGACATTGTGACTTTGTGCTTAGTTAATTTAAAAAAATGTTAAAAATGTTGACATTTGAGGAGTGTTTTTGTTTTTGCCTAATCTTTGTAACAATGTTTGAAATATGATAAACAACAAGATGGATGAAAGTGAGACAGTGGATGAAGGTTTCACTTTAAATAGTGAAAAGGAAGAATCAAAATGTTGGAGATGCAAGAAAATAGTAAGGACGGGAGTCCAGTGTACTTCATGTGCCAGCTGGTCCCATTTTAAATGTGCAGGAGTCAATGGAAAAGAATATAGAAGAAAAACGAAAAGTGAATGGTGGTGTGGGTGCAGTAGTAAGATCACGGGGTTGGAAAAAAAGGTAGGAATATGCATACAAACAACAGTCAAGGAACTTGAGGTAGAAAGTATACACACACATAACAAAAACTTGTAGAAATACAGCCAAACCTTACACACTCAAAAGAAATGAGATCTAAAAAAAAGGGCCAAGCTCATCTACCCTTCCACATTTGCGCATTCTTAATTCATAAACGTACAGTGTCCCATAACAGCATCCTCGAAAAGCTTGGCAAAATAGAATTTGCGATTATTAATTTAAACGAAATAGTTCATCCAAGTTCTTTTTTCTAATTAATTAAAACGTAATAACATGCAAATTTTATTTTGCCAAGCTTTTCGAGGATGCTGTTATGGGACACTGTACGTTTATGAATTAAGAATGCGCAAATGTGGAAGGGTAGATGAGCTTGGCCCTTTTTTTAGATCTCATTTCTTTTGAGTGTGTAAGGTTTGGCTGTATTTCTACAATTTTTTTGTTATGTGTGTGATCTCATTACTTTTTCAAGTTCCATTGCAAAATTATATGTTAAAATATAATAATTTTATCAAAGTTGATTTAATTTCTATGGTATTAGCAATAACAATATAGGATGTAAAATATCTAGACCCGGATTCATGTACATCCTGGGTATAGGTGGTATAACCATGGTATAACGACGGTATAAGGACTGGACCCCAATTCTTGAGTTCGTGGGAGATGACTGTTGAAAACGCAATTTGAAAACGAAGTCGTTTTCGTTTGACACTTTAAAAAGATATGCGTATAGCAAAGAGCTCGAAAAAGTTCTATATTTATTCTAGATGGCAGTGCCTTCATAAACGCGGTGCAATCGAAAGACGAGTTGCGTGAAATGATTTGATTGTTGCAATTATGTAAACAAACAGATGAGCAAGCGCATATTATTTTGACACCTTGCTTCGACATTGTGTTTCGTGTGTATTGTGTGACAGAACTATGTTGTGCTGGCCTAGGGTTGGCTAGGCTTGCCAAACATGTAATGTAAGTAATAATTTTATCTAGTCCTATAGCCTAATGGAACTTTAGACCTACACTGTTGATTATAAATAATTTTCTACATCTGGGCCTAGGTCAGGGACGGTTTCTGATTTGTTTTATGAGAGTATAATGACAACTTTTCTCATTTCACACATAGAAGCAAAATTTAAAATGTCCGCCATTTGTTTACGTATCGCACTTTCCCGCCGTACTCTGCTTATACCGTCAACAAGTGTCAAGTAACTATGGTTACTTGTTGATTGTATAAGGCTTATTTTAAAACCTTTATTTGGAAGCCTTCCAACAAACTTTTTCAACTTTTTTTTCAAAAAAGACTATAATACTATAACCTTAATGTCCATGTAAAATATGAACATTGTAGTCCCACCCGTCTGGTCAGAATCGCGGGCCGACGTATTAGATGTAAGTAGCAGTAGTAGCAGTAGTAGGAGTAGCTAACATCCTTAAAGTGATTTTGAGCATGTTTAAAGGGGGGCCCATTTTTTTCACCAAAGGAAGGGTTTCGCCCCCCAAAAAAAATTTTGGCATGTTTTTGTCAGGTACCAAACCCCCTTAAAATTGTGAAAAGTTTTCAAGTTCACATCACGTTACATGAGGGCCCCGGGGAAACCCCTCAAAAATCCCCCCAACTCTGTTTGGTGTATAAGGTGTTGAGTTGTAGCGCCCGCGGTTTGGGCTGGGGCGCCCTAACGGGCACCTAGACCTGTACAAAAAAAACCCGATTTCCGGGCCAAAGAATTGGGCGGTAACAAGTCTAACCCTAGGAAAACCTCGGGAAAGGGAAACGGGTTTAAAATGGGGGGAAGGGTGGCCCCAAAAGAGGAGGAACCACATTAGAATAGGCATGTCCCGGGTTTGAAAGGACTAGTAGTGAAAAGGGGGGAAGGGGAGGTACAGACAATAATAAGATGAGTTAAAATATTAAAACCCCCGAGTAAAAAATTTAAAAAAATTTGGGAAAAACCCGAGAATAAAGAAAAAGGAAAAGCGGGTGTAAAAGGGAACCAAGTGTCCCAACGGGGAATGGGGGGTTTTTTTGGAAAAATTGCATAAAAGAGGTGGAAAAAATAAAAGCTAGATCAAAAAAAAAACATATTCCGGTTGGGGAAAAAGGAAAGGGAAAAATTTGCAAATAAGATTGGTGAACCTTGGAGAGGACTTAGAAGAGAAACAGGGGGGAAAGGGGAAAATGCTAGATAAACAATTAAAATAATATGGGGAGGAGATACGAAAAAGGACAAAATAGTAAATAAAGGGAAAGAAAAAGGATCCCCCAACAGCAGCGGGATTAAAATGATATACCACACGCTGAAGACCTGGGGCATAAAGAAAGCCCTAGAACAAAGGGTGGGACTTGGCCAAAAGCAAGGCCAAAACAACAAAAGCCAAAACAATAAAGTTGATCACAAGGGGAGGAAAAAAACAAAACAATCCCAGGAAAAAAAGTCTAATGTCCAAACATCAGGTGGGGGGGAAAAAATTTCCAAACGGGGGCCCGAGCAAAAAACAGATTTGGGCTAGAGCTAAAAGGTTTCAGGAAGTAAAAGAAAAAAGAAAAAGGGAACTGAGAAACAAGAGGGGACTAAAATGAATGTGTGACCCCCAAAAAAAAACAGAAAAACCTAAAAATAGGGGGACTATACAAAACTACCAAAGCTAATTGATAGGTGATTTATGGGAAAAAAACAGCGGGAAAAATTCCCGTAAAACCCCAATGGGTATCGGTTTAGGGCTACCCAGGTATTAAAATAAAAGAGCTACAACGAAAATCGAGGAATCCGGACAAGAAGAAGGGGACAATATTTTCCCCCTAAAAGTGGAAATGCAAAAAAATTTGGGGCCCGGGAAAAACCCAAAAAAACGGAGGGGAAACCAAGTGCGGGAATTTTTGACAAAAACAAAACAAAAGTTTAAGGGGGCACAAAAAAACCCATAAAGTGGCCTGAAAAACATGGACAGGAGTAATTGCAAATCCACTATCAAAAATTTTTTGTAAAGGGAAGGGAAAATATAACTTTTCTTAGAAATGAAAAAATTTTAAAAGGGAAATAATAAAAAACGGGAAAAAGGGAAAGGGGCAAAAATGGGGGGCACAAAAAAAGGATTTTACATAACCAACTTAATGGCAAGAAAGGGACAAAACCACCCAGGGGGACCTACAAAAACCAATTTCAAAACCCCCCCCCCAAAATACAAAAGATTTTCCCATATCGGGGAAAAACAGGATTTTACACAAGGTGGGTGTGGAGTCAAGAAAAAAAATAAAAAAAACAACTGATGAAAAAAGAAAAAAGAAGAAAGGGTACAAAAAAATACAGAACAAATAGATAAAATAAAAACAAAATGGGATAAAAAAAAAAAATGTTTAAAAATAGGAACCCTAAAATTTTTACATTAAATGGGAAAATTTGGGAAGAATTAGTAGAGGGAATGATTTTAAAAAAAATTTGGAGATATTGGGACTGTGCGAGACTAAAGGGAAAGGGGATTTGGGAACCAAAGAACTGAGAAAAAGGATACAAATTATTTTGGTGGGGCACAAATAAAGGGAAAAAATGGATTGGGATTTATCTCACCCCAAAAGTGGAAAGAAAACATTGTCCATTGGTAGACAATAAGAGTGACAGAATTTTAAAAATTTAAAAATATTTATAAATAAAGAAGCTTTAGAGACATACAATGCTATGAAAAAACCCCACAATTTGGGGGTTTTAGCGACCCCCGGGAAAAGGGGCATGGTTTTAAAAACAATTGAAGGAAATCCAGAAAAGAAAAGAAATAATTAGGGGAGTTTCTTAATGAAAAAATAGGGAGAGAGAGAACGGGATATAAAGAGGTACTGGGGGGGGGGGGTTCCAGGGATGGGCCAAGGAAAAGGAAGGAGAAAACCCTATTTTTTTGTGTGCCGGGAAGGGACTTCAAATTTCGGAAAAGTTTGGTTAAATGAAGAAAAAGGATCAAAAAAAAACTGGGTTTACCCCCTGGGGGGCTCATCTGATCAGTTATTGATTATTTTTAAAAGTAGCAACAGGGCCAAAGATATCACTGGAAAAATAATTCCCAGCAGGGCCCTCTAGTTTGGAGCCCCCCAGACTACTTGTAAGCCTTATAAGAGTGAACAAAAAAAGACCAAAATCAGGGGAACTATATCCCAGGGGAAAAGTTTTCCAAAAATAAAGGGAAGGGAAAACTACAGGAGGAAATGACATGCGTTTTTTAAAGACAGATAGGGGAAAAAGTACCAAACAATGATTTGTTATCAGTAGATGAGTTTTTATTAGAAAAGTGTTTGAAAAAATTGGGAAGGGCGGGTGGCATAAAAAAGGGAAAAGGGAAAATGTGTTGGTGGAAGGGAAGAGTGAAGACGGGCTTTTTAAACGCAAAAAGTACCCCGAAAGGAAAAGGAAAAAAAAACAGGACTAAAAAAATTTGAAAAAAAGTCCCAAAAAGTAAAAAATAAAAAGTTTTAAAAAAAATAAAAATGACAAAAAAGAAAAATAAAATGGAAATATTTCCCAGACAAATTGGGAGAAGGATTTTGATGCAAATAAAAAATTTGGTTTTTAGGGACAAATGAAAGCAAAAAAAAAACAGAAGAAATCACAAGATACCTGACCAACAACAATGAATCTTTATTACTGACCCAGAAAAGTAAAAAACATGTGGAAGAAATTTTTCAAAAACCTACTTAATTCCTGGGTTACCTGATACTAACCAAAAAAAACTCGGGATGGGGACCAAACAATAGAAACTTCAGAACCCCAATGGGGGAAAAAATAGAAGAAAAAATAGGAAAAAAAATATAAAGGGACGGGAAGTATTTTGAAGCATTTAAAAGCCATGAAAAAAAGGGTAAAGTTTTGGGGGAGAGGAAAAATTTTTTTTGTGGAGATGATCAAGGCGGGCAGGGGTTTGCAGGCATAGATTGGATGTGGAGAGGCCCCTTGCAGCAGGGAAAAGGAAAAGAATTTTACCAGATGACGGGGGGAAAGAATTATAGTGCCAACATTTAAAAAAGGGGGACAGGAAAAGTGAAAAATTATAGAGGAATAACGTTTAATGAGCCGTTTTGCAAAGATATCCGAGAAAAAACTAGATCGAAGACTACGACAACAAGTGGGGCCAAAATTTTGAGAGGGGCCCCAATAGGGGTTTTTGAGCGGGCCCGCTCAACCATAGATCTCATATTTGCGCTAAAGACAAATAATGGAAAAAAAGTGGGGAAAAAAGGGAGAAGAAATGTTCAGGGTTTTCTTGGATTGAAAAAAAAAAAAAAAGGGGGAAATAGGGACAGTGCCCCAAGAGAAAAGTTTGGGGAAGCTTAAAAGATGCAGAAGTAAGAACAGAGCCCAAATAACAAGAATTCAAAGCACATATGCCCACAAAAAAGAGCTGTTTTTAAAAACCCCTTTTTGGTAGAAACTACTTTTTTTGAAATAAACGGTGGGCTACACAAGGTAGTGTGATGTCACCTACTTTTTTATCATTGTTTTTTGGATAAACATACTGGGAAAATTTTTGAACCAAAAAAAGTGAAACGCCCAAAAACCTAGATATTTGAAAATTTGAATAGGGGAGAGGGGGAGATTCCATTGAAGAAGTACAAAGACCCGTAGATAGATGGAAGGGGGAAACACTGAAGTTTAACATGAAAATTTAAGCTTGAAAAGATTAAAACCCCTTCCCAGTAACGAAGAAAAGAAAAACAAAACCCAAAGGAAAGTTTAATACTACGGGGTGAAGAGCTGGCCATTGCAGAAGCTTTAAATACCTGGAAAAGTATACTAAAAAAGGCCAAAAACTAGATGCTGAAATTAAAGGAGAATTACTATTGCAGAAAAAATTTTAAACCAAAGTGAAAGTAAACTATTATGGAAAGAAAAAAAATTATCTCCAGGTGCAAGAGGGTTTTTACAAAAATGTTTTTTCCTCCCAATAATTTTCATTGAAACCTTTGAAATGGACAATAGGAGGAAAGGAAGACACAGATCCCAAGCAGCAGAGATAAATTTTTTTAAAGGGAACCCTGGTACCCTTTAAAACAAAAATAGACAAGGACGGAGCAAAAATAGAAAAAAAACTGGGAGGGGAAATTTTTTACGAAATAAAATAGGAAAAGAAAGCTTCGATGGTATGGGCACGTCAAAGAATGAAAACAAGAAAAGAATACCAAGAAGAAAATTTTAAACCACACAGGGGGGGGGAGTAAGAAGATTTTGGACGCCCAAGAGATAGAGGGGGGGGAAACCAAATAAAAGGGAACTTTGAAAAAAGGGGGAAAAAAATTCAGGGGAAAAAATTTAAGAAAAAAAGACTTGGGAGGATAAAAAAGAAATGGGGGAGAACGGGTAGAAATGCCTGTCTTTAAAAAGACATCGAAGAAAGAGAGGGGGTTGTTGAGCCTGGCTGAAAAAACTGGGGGCCCACAGCCCGAAAAATTTGGGGTGATACGTCCCCCCCCAAACCGGGATTTATTTTTGGAAAACCCGGGTTTTGTTTATTATTAATACATTATCTATGATTTACTACGAAAAAATATATTACCCAAAACATTTTATTGAAAATAAAATCAAAATAAACCCCTACCCAATTACTTTAGATGACATGACACGCCCCTAGCGCGTAAAAGAAATTTTATGTTTTACAAGAAAAATGATTTGTAGAGTTGTACTATCTCCGAACCAAAATTAAAAAATTTAAAATCATTTTTTTAGCCAGGGTAAAGGGAAAAAAAATTAAAGTTTATAACTGGCAGGGGCTGTACGACAGGGGGGATATGGGGAATGGCGGGGGGGGGGGCCCAAGGGGCGACCATCACGACCCCCCCCGGGTTTACTTTTGCATAGAAAATTTTTCATTTTTTTTTTTAAAGTTTTTTAGGTTTTAAAAAAGTTGAAAAATTTAAAAAATTCGTTTAGAAACCCCTACCCCAGTGCCCTCCGGCCGACCTTATCCAGCCAATTTTTAATATCAAATTGGACGCTTTTTCCCCTTCCCAAAAGTTATTTTCATAAATTAGGATTAAATAGATAATTGTAAAAACATATCACTACCCACTAAAACTAGTACGAAATTTTTACATTTTTTAAAAGGAAAAAATTTAAAATTTTTGGGGGGTTTGGGCAGAACTGAAACTTCCACCCGCAGCTCACCGCACTAACTAAAAAAAAAAAAAAAAGAATGTGAGGGGTTTTAACCAAAATGTTTTTTTCGAAAATTTTCAACTTCAAAAAATCGGGTTTCGCGCCCGATTGAAGAAAAAATGATTATCTAATTTTTTTTTAAACTCCAAATTTTTTGCGAAATGGCTCTACAGGACGTAGGTTCAAAATTCCGAAATTTTGCATTTTTTTTTTTATTTTTTCCTTCACCCTCATCTTTCTCCCCATTGTCTCGAATACCCTTTTAAAAGGGGTGCATTACTAAGATGGGTTTAAAGAAAAAAAAAATCACCATCTTTCCCCAAATTTGTATTTTTTTTTTGTGAAAAAAAAATTTTAAATTGTGAACCCCCAAAATAAAAATTCTCAAAAATGAATACTTGATTTTCTTCAGATGAATTTGGTGAAATGAAAATTTTGTTGTCGTGGCAGTACCCACTCCATAAAATATAGGACAAAGTAGTTAATTTTGGGGATTTTTTAGATTTTAAATTTTCAAAACAAATTAAATTTTAAATTTTGAATTGATAAACCAAAATAGATCGCATTCGCCCACGCTAAAAACTTTTATTTGGGGTTTGTTTGGAAACCACCAGGGGGTTTAGCACGCGTCCTTTTTGACATTTTTTTGTAAATATTTGTAAAAAACCAAAAACCACTCTTAGATGTAGTCTTGATTGTTTTAATATTTTTTAAAACTCCTGTGAGTTTTGGGGAAAAATTTTAAATCGTAAAAACTTTGAAGACTGTTTTTTATTTCGATTGGAAGAATGACTGCAATCGTTCCATGATGTTTTTGGGAAAAAATTGATAGAACTAAATGTATATGGGAAGTGGGGGTTTTTAAAAAAGAGCCCAAGGTTATTTTATACCCGACAAAGGGCCCGGCAGGTGTAAGTTTTTAAATTTTTAAAGTTCTCCTAGTTTCAAATTGAGTGGCCCGTGAGCGGAGCGTGAGTTTTGGTAACGAGCAGCGGAAATTTTAAAATTTTTAGTTTTTTTTTAAATTTTAATGAGTAATCTCCGGGTTCAGAGAGAATAGGAAAACCCTTTTGCAGTTAGCAAAAACTATTTTGCCGGCCAAGAAACATCCGACATAATTTTAAACTTTGCCCAAAATTGTCAATTTAAAAGGGTTTTTTAACATACACACCTACGGTTTATAGATTTTTTCAATTTCTTTTTTAGTCAAAACCCCGAAAAAAATCATGAATATATTTTTAAATCAATTTTTACTTTGAATTTGGGAAATTTATTAAAACTAATTGATTTTTTAAATTTAAATTTTTTTTAAAACAAATTTTTGAAAAAAAGTTTGTAGAGCCCCTAAAATATTTAGGGATAAACGTGATCCGTTCGAAAATTTCCCGACGCCTGCGGTGAAAGCAATTTGCCCAAAACGCATTTTCCTAACCCCTCTTCACTTTAACAATCTCTAGAGTCTAGAACAGCGGGGTATTGAATTTGATTGTTTTAAACATTTTGTTTTTTCGGGTTTTAAATTTTTCCGCCCTTTCCCAACCCCTTGGGATTGGGGGGGGGGGGGCATGGGGGGCCCGGGAGGATTTTGGGGGGGGGGGGCAACCCAAACCACAATTGTAGTTTAGTTTGGGCCCCAAACCAAAGGGGGGTTTTTTGGGGCGGGGGCCCCCCAACAAAAAGCGCCGCCCCCGGCCCCCCCCCAAATTTTTTTGGGAAAATCAGGTTTTTAGAATGCTTTTGGGTTTTTTTTTGAAAAAAGTAGTGGGCTGAAAACGTACCCCAAATTTTGGGAAATTTTTTTGCCGTAGATACTAGAAAGCAACAAAAAAACATTTTGGGCTCAACTTTTTTACGGGTTTCTAAAAAGGGTTATGAGTTAAAAATGAGCCCCACGTTTTTAAAAAATAAAGGCTTTATTTTAATTGCAAAAAAAATTTTAATGAATGTGAAATTTTTTATCCCATTTATTTTCTTAAAATAAAACCCGCAAATTGTAAAATTCTCTCCAGTTGCAATGCAATGTGGAAAAAAAATATAAAACAAAAAAAAAAAACGTTCTTAGAGGTTTTACATCGATAATTAAATTTTCTAGCCTACAAATCATAGAAACGATATCTTGTTACAGTATTATTATTTTTAAAAAAATCATACACATTTTATCACATAACATAAAAAAAAGGGAAAAAAGGGCGTGATTTTAAATAGACCCAAAAAAGGAAAAATGCCCAAATTTTTAATACTTAAATAAGTAGGCCTACTAAAAACAAAAAAACTAAAAACACTCTGCTCCCGATCAGATCTTAAATATATTATTATTTTTATTTAAAATTTAAATTTTTAAAGAATTTCCCGGTTTTACAAAAAAATAATTTATAGGTTTAAAAAACGCATATCATAGTTAAAATTTTTTTTTCCTGAAATCCAGGGGGTGAAATCCCTCCCCGGGGCCCCTGGGGGGTACAAGTTTTTTTGAAGATTATCTACAACTAGAAATGGCATTTTAAATCAAAAAAACTTGCCCTTCTCTCTTGTCCGGGATTTTTTCTGGGGGGGGCCTGTAGTCTTCAAACCGAGCTTCTAATTTATAAATTTAAAATTTAAATTTAAAGAAAAGGCATCTCATTTTTGCATTGAAAAAGTAACTTGCTTTTCCCCTTTCCCTTTTATCCACCTTGACGGCAATAGAGTAAAATTGGGCATAAAAACGCGCACAAAGCTTCAGGGGTAATCAAAGCTTCGCGTGGTACGCACGTGTTATCTGAACCGCCCCGTAAAGGGTGATAGCCAGACGTACAGCTCGCTCCTCTTCCCGTTCCCGTCCTCAAGACAAAACAAACACACATTTACCGAACAATAAAACACCGGGGTAATATTTGATAATCGTTGCCGCACTTTGCGATAAACTAGCAGAACCAGACCCTACATTAAAATTTTTTAATATATATATATATTTTTAAAAATATTTTTGTACTTTTGCAGGAAAATTTAAAAAAAGTGAAATACACCGGGTTTGGAAAACCCCGGGGCCTTTTGCTTACCCGGGGTATGCTCCTTTTCCAAGGCTATGCGGGGCCCCCAATTTAAAACCCGTCTATTTTTTGGGCCCGTTTTTTTTTTTTGTCATATATTAAAATATATATTTAAAAATATACCCAAATTTTTCGTACCGTTAGCGTAAGTGCATAAAATAATACGTTAGACAATTTTATATCCGAAAGGCCCCGGGCCCGGGGCTGTTTTAAAACCCAAAAAAAGGGTCTGATTTTTTCTTTGTGTTATTTGTTTCCCCGCCGACAAAAATTGAAAAAATCAAACTGTGAAAGTATAAACCCTTAGCATTAGCTCTAACCCAGGTAAATAAATAAAATATTTTAAAATTATTTTCTTGTACCTTCATCACAACAATAATTTTTTTTAAATAAAATTTCGAAATGATTAAAAAGAGGCCTTAGGGAAAAATTTTTTTGCTTCCGGGCCCAAGGGCCAGGGGTTTAAATCTTGTTTGTGCAGATATTTTGGGGGCAGTGAAGTGCGCTACCCCACTTACGAAATCGTAAGTCGTAAAGGGTTTAAATTCAATCAAACTTTTTTCGACAAACAAACCAGCAAGCCGTCCCGTTTCATAAACTAAATGGGGGCCCCTTCAAATTTTACCAATTTGGGGCATCGCCGATCAAATTTATTAATCCGGCCCCAAAAATTCGTTTTTTCCAAAGGAAAATAAAAAAAACATGGTATAAACCCCTAAACCTAAACACAATGATAAACATTTAAAAAAAGTTTTCAAGACTACTTTCAACAATCAAGAACAAGAACCAAATTAAAATTTTTTTTGGAAAAGTTGGGTTGGGGGCAAAAAAATATGAAAAATGGGATTTTATAAAGCATAGTTCCCCCAAACCAATTCTCCCAAAGGGCCCTTTTCTCAAAACCGGTTTTTGGCATAGTTTTGTCGGGAAATTTTCCCGGGGCCCGTTAAAAATTTACTTCCACGCGTAAAAAAAGATTTTGGCCCGTTTACCCCCCCCTCCCAAATTCCCCAAAAAACTCGCTCGAAAACGGAAAAGTCCTCACGACTTTTTTTGCAGCGCCTACGCCACCTAGCGGACTACAGTCAAAAAAAAAAAACGCAAAAAAATGCCCGGGGGAAAATTTCTGGTTTTTTTCCCAAAAGGTTGGGGTAGAACAATTCTTTTCGACTGGATTGAAAAGCAAATTTATTTTTCCGGGCGAAAAGGTAAAAATTTTTTTTGGGAAAAAAGAGTCTGGGGGGATTTTTTTTAAAGGGTTCCCTGAAACAGCGCGTGAAAAAAGTATTTTTTTAAAAATATTTCCATTTAAAAAATTTATGCTACATAAATGTAACATTTTCTTAAAATTTCCCACCCAAGGGCTCTATAAAAAACCCTTTACAAATTTTATTGCTGAAATTTCATGCCCATTGGTTGATTTAAAAGCCCAGAAAAAAGCAAATTTTTTTTAATTTAAAGTTATATTTAAAATACGCCTATTTTTACAGGGGCCTATATTTTTCTTAAGGGTTTTGGTGGGTGTATTTCCTTTTTTTAAAGAAAAAGTTGAAAAAAGTTAGCCAGAACCAAAAGAAATAAAACTTTTAAAAAATAAGTTTTTTTCGGGTTTTGTGCGATATTTTGTGCCCTTTGGGTTTCCCATTATGACCAAACGAGTGGGGCTAAAAGGGTTTATATTATAACCCTGAACATTAAAGTTAAAAGGGGATGTAGTACCTTTTTAAACAAAAAATTTAAAAAGTTTGCCCGAAACCATAGAAATAAAGCTTTTTTAAAATAAGGTTTTTTACGGTTTAGTGCGATATTTTTGGGCCATTTGGGCCCATTATGACCAAACCCGGGGGGGGCCCACAACGTTTAAAATTAAACATGAACCCTTAAGGTTTTTGGTGAAAAGTAGTACCTTTTTAAACAAAAAAAAATTTAAAAAAATTAGCCCGAATCCATAGAAATAAAACTTTTAATATAAGTTTTTTTACAGTAAATAATATCAATTGAAAAAGTAAAACAATAGAAAATTTACAACAATTTACCTACAATGCATAGCAGCAAAAAAAGCCCCTTGCCCAAAAATAAAGATATCCCATGCAAAAATTAAAAATTAAAAAAAGTCATCCATCAACGCGGCCGGGCTTATGCGTTTTTCCCAGTTATTGGGTGAGCAAAGTGAAGACTTCAAATTTGGGCTTTTTGTTTTTTTTTTGGTTTTTTTCTTACGTTACCCCCAAAAAAAATAGCTCGGGGGGTTTGTTTTTTTTTTGTTTTTTTGTTTTTTTGGGTGTTTTTTTTCGCTCTCTACCGGGGCAAAAAGCATATGCGTTCTTGAATTTAAAAATTGGAGGGGGGCCTCCCAAAACTTGAACTTTGGGGCGTATTGTTTTTGGGTACAAACGAAGAAATATTTCTAAAAAATATCGTACTTTCCGGAAATTTTTTGTGCGTATTTTCGTGGAAAATTTGGCAAAAGGCTACTGTTTATATTTATGAAACTTTTTAGGAACGTTTAAAACACGAAATCATTATGTTTGATTTTAGGACATTTTAAAAAAAATATTTCTTATAGAAAAAAATAAATTTTGGGGGAAATTTTTTTCCGGTTTTTAAAACGATATTTTTTGTGATATTTGGGCCCATTTGACCAAACGGTTGGGGGACAACTTTTATATTTTTTCATTTACATTAAAATTATGGTGGGTGTAGGGGAAAAAATTTAAAAAATTTTTGGGCAAAATTCATAGAAAAAAAAAGGGTTTTAAAATAAGCCTTTTTCAGTTGTATAATGGGCAATTTAAAATCAATTTAAAGATAGAAAAAGTAAGGAGGGTTCCACAAAAAAAACGTAATCATTCAAAAGAAAAATTCCCAAAAAAAACTCATCCATCAAACGGCCCACTGGAAAAAACGTTTTGCCGAAAACCCCTAGTAGGGGCCCCAGATAAAAAAATTTAAACCCCCTTGCTGTTCCCTGCCGTATAATCGTCCATGCTAAATGGCGTCCGTACGTGCATGCCGTAAAATAAAAGCCCCCCAAAACTTCCCACTTCCCTGTGTCTGTGCATGCCGTAATAACGCGTAAATTTTCGCCAAACAGCAAGGTCTTCTTCCCAGGGGGTTTTTATTCTTTTATGTTGGTGGTAGTGATCAATTTTTTTGAGGCCCATCCCAACGGGGAATAGGGGGCCCATTGCTTAAAACTTTCCCTGTTTCGTCACGTAAGGGTTGTTTTTATATTCAGAACATAAACGGTTATTTTTGATTCAAAATAGGCTTTAGTTTTTTGGAAATTTGGGGGGTGAAGTGAAAAATTTAATTTAAATTTCAGTGATGATACAAAAAAAAAATTTAGATTTCTTTCAAAAAAAGGCAAAGTAATGATAGTTTCAAGTTTTCCAAATCAATTTTAAATTTAAAGGGGGTTTTACCCTTTAAAAATTTAAAAACACAAGGGGAAAAACAACTTTTTGAAAAAAATTTCCCCAGTTAAGGGGTTTAAATTCCTTATTTCTTAAAAACAAAATGAAAAAAGGGGGGGAGATGAAAGGCAGGGTACCCATTACCAAGGGAGTGGTTTGGGATAGAGCAACCGAGTTGGTACAACTAACTGGGGAAGGCAAACCCCCCCCCCGTTAGTTGTACATCGAATTTTTTTTTTGGAAAATTTATAGTAGTTATGCCCCTGGGTTTAGGTGGATTTGAGTTTGAAGAAAGGGGGGCATCTGGGTGATGGTGGTTGTTTGTTAAAGTTTTTGTTAGGGGGTCAGTTTTTTTGTGTTTTAAATTTTTGTAAACCAAATTTAGTGCAACTGTTTAAAAAAAGATTTTTAAAAATTTCTCTGTTTTTGGGGGCTTCTGTTTTTTTTTTTCAACAAAAAAGGAAAAAAAACATTGAAGTACCCTTCACTCCCGCACCCATAGCCCCCTAACTGGGGTAAAACAGTAGTAAGGGGGAAACAGGGGCTTGGAAATACCCCAAGCCTATATATCGGACGTCCAAAGCGGGTTTTTTCAAAACGCTTTGAAAGGAATCGGTTTGAAATACGCACCTAATATACGGTTTCGTATCAATATTTAAACAAAACCCAAAAAATTTTTTTGAAAAATAGTTTCAAAGTGGATCCAACATCTGCAGGCTAGTCATAACCTCTTTGTTTTATAATCAATAATTATCTCCCACCAGCTTTGACGTGGCAAGGCTGAGAATTCAAAGGTAGCGAGCAAAAACGGAAAGCCTATAGCCTACTTCCAATGCTTGAAAAACAAACAACAGATCACAGGAGGTGGCAAGATGGCATGGGCGTGGCGTAGGCCCATGGAACCGCTTTGAAATGTATATTATCAGTGTTCAAGCCAAGCGGATCGAATACTCTAACTCGTTTCCTAAGTGAATTGGATCAAAATAACTTGGGTCAAATTTGATGTGTAGCCTACCTACCGGTAGGTCTATAATATGATATAGGCCTATAGAATATATCAGACTCGGAAACCATTTCGAACCAAAGTGCCTTCGTTAAATACTTAAATGCAAATTAAACGTCCTGATATACGGTACGTAGTCATAGGCCCTTGCCGGGCTATTGTAGAGCGGCTCTTCACTCTGCCTTAAGGATCTGGCACCTGCAATCACCTGGAACTTCTTTGGTTCATGGGCCCCAAATAACAACAACTTGTTTTTTCATGCTTTTAAGTATCCCATAAAACTATTATTAGGTATAGGCCTAGGCCTAGATAGCCTACTCTACAAAACCCCTTTTTTTGGCAATAGGCCTAGGCTAGGCCTAGGCCTAGGTTTCGGTTGCAAGTCCTTTATATTTAAAATAGTTAACGTTAAAGGTGTTGTAGGTTTTGTAGTTTTTTCACATTTTGGGGCCCATGAACCGAAGAAGTTCCCAAATCCTAAAGGCCGATGCACAATTGCCCGGTAACGAGAACGGGAACGACAACGAGAACGGGAAGACGCTAACGTTAAGGGCTTCGATGCACAATAGCCTGTGAAGCAAACCGACGGGAACAAATCAAATAATAAGTGTGTTAATTAGGCCTATATTTTGTTATTTTGTTATTCCGCATATTTGTATTTAATTTATTTAGCATATTACTCTCGTATAAACCATCAATCAGCTGATAAAATAGTTTTAGGACGTGCACATCTTGATTCTGATTGGTTCCGGTAACGTACGGAACAGGAACGTTACGGAAAGTTAATGCTTGTGATGTTCCGGTGTTGCCGGGATAGGGAACGACCGACACGGAGTTTTATGTGCATATGTCGTACGGTAGTGT
>JAMZAV010008210.1:0-30184 GCA_024449915.1 Sweltsa coloradensis | reverse complement strand
ATTTTTCTCTTAATCGCCTAGACACATGTAAAGTAAGGATACAAGTTAACAAATAAGGAAAAGAAAAGAAATTAGAATTAAATTTAAATAAGAATGATTAAACTAAAATGAAAAATAGAACATGGAAGGAGTAAGTCTACATGAAAGACAGAACAGATGAAAAGAGAGAAGCTTACAAAAATGCAAAGATGGAAGCACAAAGAACGGTAAAAGAAGAGAAAGCAGAAGATTGGAAGAAATTTGCTGGAGAAAGATGCAGAAGTAAACAAGAAGATGCTGTATGGCATAGGGAAGAGTAAGAGGAAGGAAAGAGGGGGACAAAGGTAGTACCTAACGGATGACTCGGAGAGACTCATTACAGATGCAGATGAGATCAAGGAAACTTTGAAAGAGTATTTCAATCAATTGCTGAATGCAGGAGCAGAAGCAGAAGACAGACATGTAGAATTGGAAGGGGTGAGGGAAGAAGCAGATGAGAATGGACCGACCTGGCAAGAAGTGGAGATGGCATTAAAAGAATGAAGAATGGGAAGACTGCAGGAGTTGACGAACTGGTGGTGGAAATAATAAAAGCTGGGGGCCCAGTTATTATGCATTGGTTCTACAGAGTGATCAGAGTGGTATGGAAAGAAAAGAAGGTGCCGAGATATTGGGAGAAAGGAGTGATTGTACCTATAGGCACCGAGCGTTCATACAACTAGCGCCATCCGTGGACGAATCCGGAACAACTTGACTGAATGATCGTCTTCCTTGCGCACTTTCCTATGCTATTAGCTCACATGTCAGAGTGAATTATTTTAGTTTTTACTGTATTGCAGGACTATAATGGATGTTGAGAATGTTTGTAGGATATTCAGGAAGTCCTGTTGCATTGTTGGCTGTTCAAATTGAATCGCCAACACAGAAAAATATGTTATATTTTACAGTTTTCCTGGCAGACCCCATGAGAGGGAATGGCGCGGCAGACTGGTCCAAAAGCAGTGAATGGATAGATAAAAAAAATTTCTGTAACCCTACATTTATTTACTAATGCAAACAGTGTATTTATTAGACACAAACCTGAACATTGGCCGATAAGTAATAGCCAATAGTCCTTGGTCCAGCTAGACATATCTGTGGAAGGTCTGAAGTTGTGACTGAGTAGGCCTAATTTCCATCATGACAGTTGACAGATCATGTGGCAGACAGAACCTAGCAGACGAAGTCGTATTGTTTTCATTTTGGTATTTTGCACATGCTAAAATTTGAAATTGGACTCATCATAAATAGACCCTAATTAACCTAGGCCTAGTCCACATTCACTGAAATTGGGGTAGATTTAGATTTGATATCGCCAGGAAGGCAGCTAGGCCTAGGCCCTACCTAGGCGTAGGCCTCTGGCCTAGGAAACTTTTTTGTTTGACCTAGGTCTTATCTCTTTGCCTATATCTGTCAGGACAGTCAGTAGCAAAGATGTCAGTAGTGTCTACTAAATAATGCATTGTTGCCCATGTCACTGGATTCGGTTCTTATACAAAGTAAAGTGGCCAGGGCCTAGGGGTGCAGCTTTTAACCATAGGCCTAGGCCTACAGAAGAATCAACACAAAACCTGACAGAAAGCTGCTCAAACTGTTCTCAAGAAACTAAGCCTCAGAGCCTAGGCATAATTGTAGCATGTAGGGTTTAACTTTATGCCCCTGGGACATTTTTTAATGTAGGTAACTAGGCCTAATGCACTTCAAATCAATTATTCACGAAACATCGGCTTAGACCTTGCTGCGTGTTGCGAGTGAACTTCGTGATATATTGTGAGTGTTTGGGTATTTATTTCCTATTCTAGTGATATCTTCGTTGACTTGTTATTACACTGAAATCACGATTCTCTGTCTTATTCACGTGTCAGGCAGGGTTTTGTCTCTAAAAGCTCTGGATAGGGGCTAGTCAAGTTGTGAATCGTTTGGAATTGCAAACAAAAACATCCACTTTTAATCATGATATTTAGCAACTAAAACTATTTTTGTAATGGTGTTTTAGGCCTATACTTTTTCAGAAAAACGATAATAAGATAAGAAGCGATTGTTTGTTTTCATATACTGCATGAACCTTCTGAAAACCACATTTAATAACACAATTTGCGTTGTTATAGCCATTACAGCAATGTCAAATTCTACATGTGATTCAGTCAACTTGTTCCCCCAGTGGCCGCCCAGAGCGCTGCGTGTATTTTTATTTTTAGTGGTGCGCTCAGTGGCTAATCTCGGTCCCTATACAAGAAAGGAGATACTAGAAAGAAGTGTGGCAACTACAGAGGCATTACTCTACTTTATTTATTTATTATTTATTTAACGTATTTCCTATTCAGTTATAAAAACTGATTTACAAAGGAGGACAACTAAATAAATCTAATTACATAGATGCAGAAACAACAATAAATTACATTTTCGTAAATATTTAAAATAGTAGCATTACAACAACAATGCATTTAACACAAGAATTTTGGTAACAAATTGAATGATATTATAATATGCATTTATTGAATGAATCAAATATAAAAAAGGGTGGAGAATAAAAAGAAAAGAAAAGAAAATACATCAAAGATATATACGAACGGATTATAGACAGAAGGATGAGAGTAGAGGTGGACCATATACTGAATGAAGAACAATATGGGTTTAGATGGGGAAGATCAACTATAGACCCAATATTCGTACTTCGACAAGCTATGGAAAAAAGTTGGGAGCTGGTTAGAAGATAGTATGGTTTTCCTAGACATCGAAAAGGCGTATGATAGTGTGCCAAGGAATGTAGTGTGGGAAAGCTTGGAAAGAAAAGGAGTGGACAAAGGACTGATAGACAGGGCTAGAAGTATGTACATAGTATGTGAAAGCTGTGTAAAAACACAGTTTGGACTGTCAGGGTGGCTCCAAATAACACAAGGGCTGAGGCAGGGAAGTGTGCTATCACCACTGCTATTTATAATAGTGATGGATGACATCCACGACAAGGCAAAGATGGAGGAAACGGAGGAGGTAGAGGTTATGCTGTTTGTCGATGATTTCAAGGCGTGGTCAGAGTATGAGGAGGTACTCCAGAGATACACTGACCTCTGGAAGCACATTGAAGAGGCCGGCATGAAGAAAAGCGTGCCAGGAGAAGGAGACGTAAGGAACTATCATGCAGAGATCAAGATTGGAGAAGAAACTCTGGAAGTGGTGGAGAGTTTTGGATATCTAGGAAGTGAAATAATGGCAAGTGGGAAGATAAAAAAGGAAATTACCAACAGAATGCAAAAGGCCAGTAGCTTCTACAAGTGGGTAAAAGGCCTAGTGTGGGATAGGGAAATAGCCATACAGTGCAAGATGACACTATAAATACCTACTTCATACCGATCCTCAACATATGCGGCAGAAACCTGGACTATGGGTGATATAGAAGAAAGCCATATAGAGGCGGCAGAGATGAGATTCCTGAGGAGCACAGTGGGCAAGACAAGAAGAGATAGAATTAGAAATAGGAACATCAGAGAGATGCTTGGGGTGGAGAAGTTAGGTGACAGGATGAGATGGATGGAGACCATAGCAAGAGATCTACATACTAGAGGAGAGAGTGGGGGCATGTATGGGGCATGGGCATGGGAGCATGTAGCAGAGACACGATTGTGGGAGATAGAAAGATGTGGAAGAATTTGGTTGCGAAACCCAAGCTGACCCTGCCAGAAGTAGGAAACGGCAATTGATAATGATGATTTAATTGATTAATAATAACAAGCCTGTTATCTTATTTTATCAAAATATTATCCATCAACTTGTTTTATCAAAGTTGTATGTGGTCTGGTCTGTATTGGTTCCATGTAGCCTACCTAGGGAATCACATAAAATACATAGCCTAGGCCTACTTACTTTAAGCCAAAAGTAAGGAAACCAGGTTTGCCAATTACTCACGTTTGAAATAAGCAAATTCCATTGGATAATGTTGATCTACGAACATTTCCACAAAAACCAAAGTCGAGATGATCTTCTGTCTGCTGTTCTTCTTTGACAGGCGACATTTTCTGGGAAAGTTTATCATTGCCGAATAACTAGATTGCGCGATCAGGTCAATACCTACAACAGAACACAAAATGTGCTATAGGCCTAGCTATGCTAGCTAGGTTAGCTATGCTAGGCCTATTAGTATTACTATTAGCTAGGCTTATTGAGGTTTGATCAATTTACGTAAACTAAAATATTTAACTAGGCCTATACGCCGCCTAGCCTATAGGTACATAACAATACCTAAGTCTACTACTACTACTACTACTACTACTACTACTACTACTACTACTACTACTACTACTACTACTACTACTACTACTACTACTACTAATAATAATAATATAATAATAATAATAATAATAATAATAATAATCATAACTCAGTTCCAACTATGTCGGGTTGAGTGGTGGTTTTCCACCATTATCAAGGCATGAAACTGTAGATACTAAGCTTGCCAGACTCAGTGTTTCTTCCCCATCATCTAACTCCTTCCTCTCCACCAATTTACTCCACTCTCTTCTGTCCTCCCCCAGCTTTACTCTTGCCATAATAATAATAATAATAATAATAATAATAATAATAATAAAAGAGTCTTTATTTTATAGCTTGGCGAAGCTTAAGGCCATGAGGCCTTTTGAAAGAAAGAAAGAAAAAAACAGCATAGAGCGAACATTGCCAGACTGCAAAACGTCACATCAACCATTCCAACATGTAAATTGTAAACCCATGACCTAGCCTAAATAGGCCTAACCAATAACTAGGGTGCTATAAATATAGCACAAACATTTTTGTTTTGTAGCCTGTACCAATATTTTTCAAAAACACATTAGGCCTAGGCCTAATTAGATCAAACTTTATGTGTCGCAAATTTGTTGATTTTTATTGATCGGCGGTGGTGTATTTTTTTATTGATTAATATTTGCATTCATTTGTACTACAACATTTGACATGTAAGATTAAAAAAAAATGCGAGAATGACAAAGAGCATCTGGCCATAGTACGTTCAAGTAGACCTACCTGCCGCCCTCTATAATATATACCTAATAAAATACAATGTCCAAGTTCAATACAGTATCAAATACATCAACAATAAATATTACTAGGCCGCTTCGCTAACGCTTTTTTTAGTCGCGTTGATGGATGAGCTTTTTTGTAAGTTTTTAGTTTGCGTGAGATCTCTTTACTTATGCAAGTTCTTTCTGAACGCAACGCATTGTAGGTGATTGTTGTCAAGTTTCTATTGTTACTTGTTAAGCGAGCGAAGCGAGCGTTTCCATTTGACTCTGCCGGAAAAATTAGTCACTGGTTTTGTTTTTTTTTGTTTTTTTTTTTTTTTTTGTTTGTATGTCTCGCCATAACGTTCGAACGGAGGCTCGGATCGAGTTGAAATTTTGACCATCCGCAAGCTTCGTTCTCGATTGAATGCCATTAGTTTTGTGGCAAAATCGTTCAAAAAGTTAAAAAGTTACATTAAAGTTAATCGAAAGTTTTTTTTTCAAACTAAACGGCGACAAAATCTGAGATAGCCAAATCATTTAGAATGTCCGTCCGGTCACGAATATGTTAATTTTATTTTGATCCAATAAGTAGTGTAGATGGAAATTACATTATAACAAAAGTAACGTTGCCATGGCAACGAAAAGACGCGCGAAGTTTCTAATGCACTGCCACCTAGAAGTAATCAAAATACTTTCGAGGAAGCAACAAAGAGTTTAAATAGTTTTCCCAAGGAGTCAAGGTCCTCTAGATGGCGGTGGATTTTATCCACAAAGTAAAGATTTACACACGGGTTTACCCAAATACCTTGGCAATAATAAATAATATTGGAAACATGGCCCTGTGGACAGCGAACGTCACAAATTTTAAAATTTAAAAAAATGTGCAATGTGGGTCTAGCTATAGCACGTGCTCGCTTATCAACGCGTCCAACTGAGCGTTTCCTAGTTAATTGTTATAACATAGCCTACCTCAAAAACTTAGGTAGGGTCTACCGTAGCCCCTATATTAAAACCTTTATATCAATGGATTCTGGCTAACTTTTCCAACTTTTTCTTTCAAAAGGTACTACATTTATCATAGGGCCTAACCTTAATGTGGACCCATATAAACTAGGAAAACGCCAAAGTCGTTGTTAAACGAGTGAGTGACCTATGTGTATAGTATCCGGTATCATTCCCCATACTGGGCTACATCGAGCCGTAGATGGGAGAAAAGGCGATGTTCCCGGGTACTCAACACATGGCTCACTCACTCGTTTAACAACGACTTTGGCGTTTCCTTAGTTATTTAAATTGAACATTTAAAATGCGAATCATGTTCAAAACGTATTAGCGTGAAACATTACCAAATTTCCAAGATAAAACAAAATCACCTAAGTTTTATTACCCATTTAACGCCCCTAAAAAATAATATGTGGGTGTAAAAATATAAAAAGTTTCGAGCTAATGGGTATCGAACCCCAACCCTTCGTGCGGTAGTCTAAATGCTTACCAATAGGCCATGCAAGCCATGTAGTTATCGTCCCACTAGCTGCTACTAAACAAATGCTATAGATATTTTAAAAGTCACATTTTAATTTATTGTATAGCAATGAATCTAGCTGATTTTGTTAGCAGTTCTCAGTAAACTCGTACCAGATGTCTGTTTAAAATTTCAGCCCAATCTGTTCAGCGGTTCGGCTGATTTTCGACGTACAGACAGACAGACAGAAGACAGACAGAATTACAGAATGAGAGCCGTTCGAGTTGAATGGAGACACTCGGTCGGCTCGCTCCCCGTTTAACTACACTAGGAAAACGCCTAAGTCGTTATTAAACGAGTGAGTGACCATATGTGTATAGTATCTGGTATCATTCCCCATACTGGGCTAGATCGAGCCTTAGGTATATGGGAGAAAAGGCGATGTTCCCGGGTACTCAACACATGGCTCACTCACTCGTTTAACAACGACTTTAATGTTTCCCTAGTTATTTAAATTGAACAATTAAAATGCGAATCATGTTCAAAACGTATTAGCGTGAAACATTACCAAATTTCCAAGATAAAACAAAATCACCTTAGTTTTATTACCCATTTAACACCCCTCAAAAATAATATGTGGGTGTAAAAACATAAAAAAGTTCGAGCTAATGGGTATCGAAGCCCAACCCTCCGTGCGGTAGTCTAAATGCTTACCAATAGGCCATGCAAGCCACGAAGTTTCGTCCCACAAGCTGCTACTAAACAAATGCTATAGATATTTTAAAAATCGCATTTTTATTTATTGTAGGATTATATCGCAATGAATCTAGCTGATTTTGTTAGCAGTTCTCAGTAAACTCGTACCGGATGTCTGTTTAAAATTTCAGCCCAATCTGTTCAGCGGTTCGGCTGATTTTCGACGTACAGACAGACAGACAGATAGACAGACAGAATCACAGAATGAGAGCCGTTCGAGTTGAATGGAGACACTCGGTCGCTCCGCTCCCTCGTTTAAATATGAACGTTGTATCCCCACCCGTTTGGTCAGAATCTGCCCAAATATCACGAAAATATCGCACTAAAAATGGAAAAAAATCATGAAAGTACGATATTCATGAGAAATATTTCTTCGGTTGTACCAAAAAACGTGGCAGGTCCAAGTTCAGAGATTTTGAAGGTCCCCTCCAATTTTCATCAAGATTTCATATATGCCGTTTGCCGGTAGAGAGCGAACAAACAAACAAAAAAAAACACCCGAGCTAATTTTTTGGGGGTCAGTGAAATTGAAGTCTTTGCTTTGCTCATCCAATACAACCTAAACTAAACAATACTTTCTCAATAATTTCAATAATTCTCAACTAACAAAAACAGTACTACAACTTACTTAAAAAATTATCTTTGATGGCACTTTTGAAACTACCGGTAGGTACTGTCTGTTTTTTATTCATTTGTGAGTGCATTCCAACAGGAGACAGTACCATATTGATGACATTAAGGCTCTACTGGACCCTGTATTATTTCCCGGTGTGTTGCAGTGGTTTCGTACTTCCATCGTATCTAACGACACAATTGAGATATCTTTATAATTTTTTTTTATTCTACTCAGTAAAGACGTCCAATGAACGTGTGTTGTGTACTTTTTCCCAAAATTGTCCTTGTTTTTCAAATAAATTTTGTTAACTTTTGGGGAATATTTTAACATTACCCTTTTTGCGAATTTTTTTAGGCGTTACCAAGCACTTTTGGAAAAAGTACTCAACACACGTGTAAATCGACACCTTTAACTAGCATTCCTAAAATCTGAGAATTTTTGGACAAGGGGTGTCCGCTGTACAATGGAAGTAAGAAAGCATGTTTCGGCGCTATTTTAGGCTTTTTTTACTCCAGCAAGTGGCGCACCTAGCGATACGAAGGCTTTTTCACCACTTTGAGTGACAGGGTCATATATTTTGTTACTACTTGTTCTTGATTGGCTGCATGACTTTGCTCGTGACTACTGCAGTACCCAACCAAATTGAAATCTTTTAGGCATGATCTGCGCTATATAATGCTATGCTTTGGCGTCAATTTTTATTGCACTCTTACAGACAATTGTTCGATACCGTAACATCCCCAATATCAATTTATTATATGTACGGGACCATTATGTTTTGAGTTCGAATCCCTCAGTCGTGACATTTTGTTTATTATTTCACAACCACAGATGAAACAATTTTATACATCCAGCCACGGGGCGTTATTACATTTATGCATCTCTGAGTCTTTCAAGTTTTACTGCCAAGCGTGAAATTGAAGTCAAGATCATTTTTTAGTGGGGGGGGGGTCAAAATCCGCCCCCCATTGAAAGCGTGTGATGTACTAATATGGAATTTGAGGTGGAAGTGTGGGGGGGGGTGGTGGGGAGGAGGGTTTATGGCACAAGTCCATTTGTTTGGTACGAACATAAACATCTCTAATAGGAGAAAAAAATGGGTTGAAGCACGCGGAAACCCACTTTCCATGATGATAATAAACATAATCGTAAATACAGTAATTTTATTCGACTTTATTGGCAATTTAATTAACATTGTATATTTTTTATGGTTTTAAACAAGTGTTACACCGGGGATATGAACGCCTCTGTCAAATTAGATGAGTAAAAAAAAAAAAAAAAAAAGAAAATAAGTCGTAACAAGTGGCTTTAATTGTTGGCTATTTGCTTGGATATTAATTTTGGTAGATGAAATTATATTTTTTATTTCAAAACGCTTAGCGGCTACGGGAGGACATTTTTAATTTGAAGTTAAGAAATTAATAACACAAAGGGGTGAGAGCAATCTGCCCAGGACATCAGAGGTTCGGGTTCAATCCCGGTGGAGCCCCTTTTTTTTATATTTATGTCTATGATAAGCTACCATCATAACCGCTGTCATAGTCTCCAACTATAAATAATATCTGGACATCAAGCAAAAGCAAAGAAGCGCTCTGATGTTAATTCGCCTTTGGTTCACTTGCACCCAGATGTTATGAAAGTTCTCTAACTCTCTCTAACTCTAACTCTTCTGAAGGAAAACAGGAATTAACGAGTTATGCCGAAAAGATTTAGAAAAATCAATCTGTGGTTCCAAACATATAAACAGAATTAAATTCGATTTCCTCATTTTATCTGGATCAGTTTATCTGCCTATTTTTACTACTTATATATAATTCGCATCAATCGCATACTGCTATTATTTTTGTGGCAACAATTGCACAAACTGTAGGCCGATGAACAGCCACCGAGTCGTAAATTACCGTGTAAGCGGACACCAGACGTTCATTTCGTTTCGTAACATGCAGAGAGCTTGTAACGCACACGCATTCTGTCACATCGAGAATTAAGGCAATCTGGTTTTTGTTCATTCAATTATTTTTCGTGACTCTGTGCTAGTTATCAGTGTGTGATCTCCATGAAAAAGAAGCTATAAGATAAGAAGTTGTGTGGTGTAGGTGTGTAGGTTTAATGTTGAAAAACAATGTGTGGCTCGTTGGTCTTGTGGTTTCGTATCTGCTTCCAATGCAGAAGGTCCAGGTTCGATTCCACTAAAGTCAGAGTTTTTAAACTTTCTGATTTGGTTTTAAGACGTTGGGCGGCCTTAGCCACGAAGCACATAATACATTCAGAGTTGTTCTTGAAATCGGCCTCGTGAATTCTGGCGTTGATTGCAGGTGTTCGCCTGTGGGCATACCACTGGATTGCTATATTTCCTATTTAAAAAAATTAATACCGATCTTTGGTTGGTTGTGCTCGCTCACTCGTCGATTGCGTCGGGGCTGCAGGGTTGGCTTGGTCGCTTGATTTAAGTCAGTGGGTAGACTCTTAAATAAAATGTATTTTATTTATTTATATTGGTCACATGCGTGTTTATGTATAGAATAAGTATTGTAAGACATTTCGTGTTGTGTGTGTAATAATATTTGACTTGGGTCGATGCTATTTTATATATGCTTTTACCTTGGCTTTTATAGTATGAGGCGACTATGACGCTGTTATGTTAGTATTTAGACAGAAATTAAAAAGTGGACTACACGGGGTTTGAACCGGGCCGGGCCTTAGCTGTCCGGCTTGTCTTACAACTGAGCTATGCAGCCACCACTTTTAATCTGGTCCTAGATTTTTGGTCTGTTTTGTACATTTGTACGAGCGTCACTGAAAAAAACTAGAGAATACAAACCATCTCTATACCTAGAGTTTGGGATATACGATGTGTAAGCCTTAGGCTTTTCTAAGTAGGCAAAAAAAAGGCGACGTCTGAATCTGTTATGTTTAGTACTTGTAGAACAACATTAAAAAAGTGGACTACCAGGGTTTGAACCCGGGACCTTATGTCCGTACATGTAATGTACAAAATAGACCAAGAAATTAGAGACGTTTTAAGATTGGTGGCTGGCATAGCTCGTTGGTAAGAGCATAGCCCGTACAGCTAAGGTCCGCGGGTTCAAACCCCTGTGGTATAGTCACTTTTTGAAATTATATATAAATATACTATATTGCCTACTCCGTATATAATGTATTCGAAGTCAATATTATTTTCGTTGGAAAACAATGGCTAAACCGTAGTCTAACTGTAATGTGTTATACGTCTACTATTAGTATTTTGTTTTAGGCCGTATTTCTTTTTTTAATGAACTTAATATTTGTGTGGATTTAATAAAATAAAACATAACTATAAATTTTCCGCCGAGTAGGGGGACCATTTCACGCAGTGGATTGTAGTTTGTTGTAATGTGCATATAAAAATATTAGTAGGGCCTCAGTTTGGATTATTTTGGTTCGATTCTACATGACTATCATTATTTCGATGCGCGTGTTTCAGTAGATCCATTGTATTGACCTACACGCAACATCCCACTATTGACAATGGTCGTATAATTTTGTTTAGCCCTGAGAAGTGCATTGTGGTTTAATCATGAAACAGAAATTAAAATGTCTCCACAAGGTACTATTTATAGATCTCATGAGTTTCACTCTCCGGGTGGATTCCAACCACTAGCATTAGAGACGACGTACATATTTTTAGTATGTATTTTGCCTAATTTAATTGAATATGAGTGAAAACATTGTACGCACTCACTAGAAATAAAAACTAAAATAGGCTTGCATTCCCGGCATTCGTCTAAGGGCTCAAGAATTCCCCATGAAACTTTCAGCTAGATTGCTGGTAGGGATTCAAACCGTTTCCTTCAAATCAGAGTCTCACGCGTTATGCAATGAGCTACCTCTAACGGTTATTCTGTCAAAGCAAGCCATGCAAGGTTCTACAAATGCTAGTCAGAGTATGCTGGAGACTGTCAAATAGTTGTGGTCTGGAAATTTTTATTTCCAAACGGACACAACATAGAGGACGTTGTTTTTTTCGTGTAATATGCATTTGCCGCCTTCCGCCTCGAGTGATCCAATACCACATTGCCATGCCCGCGATGAGTCATTCAACACTACAACCTTTAACGCACTGTCTAACCGACTCTTGCCAGGATGTTTTATAGTACGTCAATGCAAGGCCGAAGGTAATAATGCCAGGAGCGTTTTGATTCCATAGTAGTAATAATACAGTGTTTTTCTATAATCCAAATGGCTTGGTTCGCTCTCATGCGACTGCATTACAGCAAAACGGTCACACCCAGGATATCGAAATCGAAGAGCCGAATTGAAGTTTGTACTTCAACATTTACCAATGGTTATATCTGATCAAAATCTCATATTTTTGTAAACATGTGATTATAAAGCAGTAATCATAATATGACACAACAAATGAAGCAGCAAATGTTCCTATTCTGTATCCCTTATGTACTTCTTACGTATCGGACGTAGCGAGAATGGTATGCTTTAAAATTTATTTATGCATTTCTTGAATAGAGAAAATATGTGAAAGGTTGATTTCAATGTCCCGAGAAATAATACTATATAACGCAAGTAAGCAAACATAAAATTAAATACCCCCCTTTTCCGCAAGAAATTCATTACCGTTTCATAATTTCAACAACACATTACATTGGTGTTCCTTTCCTTTCACATATTATTTTTTCACTTCATATAATTAACATAAACGTGCCTTGCCGTCGTTGTAGCATATAGTGCATTACATTGGATGCATTGGGTACAGCTATTGGGTATAGGTATTGAAGAAATACATTTGAATGAAGTTTTAATGTATAGGTATTATCATGGAAATATTTTTGTACGAATATTAATATTTATATCCTTCTTATTAGGCCGAGGCCGCCACCTACAGACAAATGTCCATAATCAAAAGCCGGAGAATAGTTGACTTTTTTCATCTTTCCGTTCAATGGCAGTCAGAAAAAAATCAGGACGCATAAACCTCCATGATAGTTACTATTGTTGTACACTAAAATACTGTACTTTTATGGATAACGTACTTTGATCGCAGAACATGTGACGAGTTTCAATCGATATTGAATATTCAAATGTCAAATGAAAATAATAAAAAACAGCACGTTCTCATAAGCCATTTCAAATCCTATTCTTGTACCAGTCATCATGGATCAGTGCATGGTTTCATCAGGAGGTGGCTTTGCACAGCTAGCTAAAATATCATCTGATAAATGTATTCATAACCATTTAATATTATGGTACTTATGTTACGAGTACAAAGCTATAGCGCAATAACTGGGCACGTTCACGTACGCACGCATATAATGTAATAATTAGTAGATTAAAATATGTAGCAATCATGCCTTCATTATGCTTGTGGTCTAAATCAGCGTTTTTCGAATATACATTATTTTCTTACGGGCGTGTGTCCGATTTCCCACAGTTTTCAGTCGGTAAGATTTTTATACACTTTTTTTCATTCATCACATACATTAATAACCAATTTGAATTTCCTGATCATAAAATTACACTCATCACCCTAGTCCTAGCACCTAAAACGATACACCAACTTGTCCGCGGAGCGAGACTGCGAACGATGTGAAATAATAGTGCTTCGCGCCTCGCGGGACCGTAGACCAGGACTCACGCTGCGCACCGTATCGGAGCTTCTGCAGTAACATTCGTGCAGCTACCAGACGTACATTGCCACTGCGGCGGTCTATTGGACGCTAATTTTTCGAATATTTTCTGATTGACATTTGCGAATCCAATAACCTTCGAACCAGTACCTCTTTCAGCTCCCATTAATCACCAACTTAGGCCTACGGCCAAACTCCGTAGACCTCTTAAGCTTAATCAGCCTTTTAAACGGAAAAAATTAGCACACTTGTGCATTTTGCCACAATAAGCGAGAAAAGCAGTTTTAGAATTAGACCTGTAGCTAATAGGCCTAAGTTTGATAGGAACAAAAATGGTCTATAAAACTTAGATAACAATTTTTAATTTATGTCATTAAACAATACCATAGGCCTACACGTGTAACACGTCCCAACCCTAATGCTAGGCCTAAACCTCATCAAAGTTGTCAAATAAGCTTGAAAACCAATATCCAACTATTCTTTCTTTCTAAGTTCTAACACTGTGTATATCAATTATAATTACTATCACTTTTATTATTACTTATTATTAAAGACTATTCACGTTCCTCTGCAAAGAGTTATACTTGTACACCTGTACTAGTCTAAGTGAATAAAATATCTATCATCTATCTATCTATCTATCTATCTATTTAAACATAATACTAATAAATAAAGCATTTTTATTTTAATATAGTATTATGCCTAGCCCTAGGCCTTAGTTAAAACTTAAAATTAAATTTACGGGGCCCTACCAATAACTCGCCAATGTCAATCACTGAAAACAAGTTTTAAATTTTAAAATGCCGGTAGTCCTGCAATCAACGTCGCTGTAGTACCAACTTTGAACATGCCACAGAGGATGTCGTCATCATCATCATTATCCATCGCCGTTTCCTGCTTCTGGCAGGGTCAGCTTGGGTTTCGCGATCAAATTCTTCCACTTCTTTCTATCCTCCCACAATTGAGTCTCTGCTACATGATGTAGGTCTCTTGCTATGGTCTTCCCCGTCTTCTTCTTCCTTCGATCCTCTCCTGGGGATCCTCTCTTCCGTCATTCGTTTCATATGCCCAAACCATCTCAGACGTGTCCTACCCATCCTGCCACCTAACTTCTCTACCCCAAGCATCTCTCTGATTTTCACCATGTGTGATGTGAGCCACACAGGATGTGATTTAACATAAACAATCATTGTGTAGGTTATAAATCATTAAAGCTGTCTGCCAACGATAAGTGTTTAAAACCCTAGCGTACATAATAACCCTCACAAGTTACGAGGTCTAGTCCTAGGCCTAAATGACTCATCGTGGCCTAGGCCTAGGACAAATGCCTACCTCCTAACTCAGCGTGGTCTATATTCGTACTAGAATCCTCTGTCTTGATGACGTTTGACAACATCCTCGGGGCTTCTTCATCGTCTCCACTGACTTCCTCTTCTTTGATGTTAATGGGTGTGTCCATGTTAGCAATGGCTTAGGCTCGTAGACTGGGAGGCCTTCTCCAACCTGAGTTAAAACAAGTTACAACAAGATTAGGACTAGGCCTACCTACTATATTAGACACGTTGCCCCAGATCACTCTACAAAACTAAAAAACAACAGATTGTAGCCTAATTATAGCAACCTAATATAAATTGTAAATAATTACCCCCAAGCACTTTAGAGTTTAGACTTATGTTATCATGTGGCCCTAGACTAGGTATGTGTAAAGAATTAAAAAATATACATTTAATAGGCCTGTAATATAGGTACCGGTACTAGTACAAATTAAACATAGGCCTATTATATAGGGAGAGGTTACTTGATCTAGGACGACGGTGGTTCGCCCGCAGCCAAGCGCTGCGCACGCGACTGCTTAGGCGACAACGAGCTCGCGGCCCGTATACACCTACCCGAGTTGTTTTTTTTCATCTATCTGCGCACGCTGCCCCGAAAGATTTTTGGATTAAGGACGCGTCAACCGTTAGGTCATAATGCACCATTCTAACCTGGGGGGGGGTGGGGGGGGGAGGGGCCCATGCTGGTCAGAACCAGCCACGGGTAAGGGGTTCTCACGTCGCAGTCGTCATTGTCGTCATCGAGGGGTTGTCAAGGGAAGGGGGCAAGGTCCCTGACGACGATTGCCAGAGCTCGCTCTCTAGTTTCGGGGAGTAAGATCCGCTCTTTCTAGCTGATGTTTGCGAGGTGGACTTTTTCTCTTGAATCGCCTTTTACGATTAGCAGAGCCATGCTCTGGGCCAATTCTACCCCGGGCCCAGACGGGGACCCGAAAAGATTTAGAATCTTGAAACTCGGTAGTATATGACCTGATATGTGGTCCACCGTCCATGACATATCAAAAAAAAAATCACCCAGATCCGATAACCCGTTCTGTGTCAAAAAAATGCCTCATCATTGAAATCCTTCCAGCTGGCTAACTGGGTGGGGGTGGGGGGTTAATTCTGGCGGAAAGTTATAAAAGCCTACAGAGAAAACGGTACAGCTTAGAACTATGAAACTTGGGTAGGCTACCTACGACAATCGGCACTAATATGTGCAATAACAACAACACATAGGCTACGGTACCTACCTAATTGTATTATTGCTAAAGAGTAAATTGTCTTGTCTCTATTCAACATCTGTATTTAATATTTACTGGTAGGCCTATGTATATTTATTTGTTTGTACTAGTGTACTTAAATGCAAATTCATGACAATGTTAGATGACTGTTAGGCCTATGTTATTATCAAATGTGTTATTAACTAGGTATGTAATGCTATCTAGAACTTCAAATAAATGAAATGAAATAAAATAAGCCTTTGTAAGAGTGATGGGTAATTTTTGTGACAATTTTCAAAAGAAGGCAACGCAGGAGCGATATGGGATCCCTACAGGAAAGGTGAAATTTGTTAAATTGAGGCAGTACAGAAAAGAAATATTGATTGTGTGGCTCGTTGGTCTTGTGGTTAGCGTATCTGCTTCCAATGCAGAAGGTCCAGGGTTCGATTCCTGCCAAAGTCACAAGTTTTTTAACTTCTGATTTGGACTTAAGTCCATCAGTTCTTGTCTTAGGAGTTTGTAAACAGTGACATTGGAGCCGTCCTAGCAACGAAGCACATAATAAATTCAGAGTTGTGCTGAATCGGCCTTGTTGATTCTGGCGATAATCCGCGGGTGTTCGCACTGTCCATACACTGATTGCTATATTTCCTATTAAAAATATCGATCTTTGGTTGGTAATCGCTCACTCGTCGATTGTGTCGGGGCCTACAGGGTTGGCTTGGCCGCTTTGATTTAAAGTCCCCCACTGAAAATCAGTTATATACCGTAACTGAGTGGGTAGACTCTAAATACAATTTATTTATTTATTTAAGGGTACTCAACAAAAGGAAATGGTGGAGGGATGAAGATGAAATGATTAATGGGCAGTTAATAGAGGTACGTGAAAAAAGCGTTTTGTGAATAGATGCTACAAAGCTCTATTTTTTAACTTAAAACTAAGGTTTTCCAGACCTATTTTATTTTATTTTCCATAGTTATCTTTAATTTGTTTATACACATTTTTATTCCGTTGATATTTTTTCATAGCCCTATTCAAAAACTCCCTCCCTTTTGTATTTGGCGTCCACCGCCTACTGGTGTAACCGAACCGGAAAAGGATAATAAAAAGGAGATGGAGTAAAAACGGTAATGCTAGAATAATCTGGCACTCCCTGTCGGGAACATAAACTTTGTAAAACCATTTCAACTGCTAGGCCAGTCTGACCAAGCGAGGCAGTGGACTTCCTGGGTCGACAGACTCGAGCTATACCTCGAAGCTGTAAACATCTCTTCCCCACAGCGTAAGAGGGCACTTTCTACTTACTTATGCAGGCGAAGAAATCTATGAGCTATTCAAAAATCTACCAGAACCTACAGTAAGCGTAGTGCTGAAGGCACAACTCAGGATGCCTATGAAGCAACCAAATCAAAACTTTCAACCTACTTTGCTTCAAAGGTGAACATAGAATTCGAACTATACACCTTTCGGCAGGCTAGTCAGTCTAGCGAAGAATCACTAGACCAATTTTACTCCAGGCTGTTGAAGTTAGCGCAGTCCTGCGATTTTCATGACGTTCCACGTGAGATTAAGTCGCAGATGATCCAACATATGACTTCTGGTAGGCTACGCAGGTATGCTTTACGCCATCCAGCAGCTACCCTTGATGATATTCTAACAGAGGGGAGAGCATACGAAATGACTGAAAAAACGAGCATCAGCTATCGAGGAACAACCCGGAAGCAGTCAATGCAATCCAGAAACAACCGAAGAAGAACAAATCTCAGCTGCGCTACAAGAACTACGACCGGAAGGACAAAAAACAGTCAGGTATGACTAATGAACAAAATAGAAAGTGCTACAACTGTGGGAGGGTTTGGGCCTCACGATGGCGGCCCGCGAAGCCTGTCCTGCCAAAGGCAAAACATGCAACAACTGCGGGAAGGCCAACCATTATGCCCAAGTGTGCCGATCGGAAGGAAAACATAACTCCGTTGCAGGTCCCAGCAGCAGCACCCATAGGCCCACTGGTAAGTAAAAGACATTTGTGCATGCTACTGCCACTACAACTAACAATGTCTGTCATGAACGGAAGACAGTTCAGGCGCCGAGTCCAACTACAAGCTAAGGGTAGTGGCAAACTCGACTTCTTAACATTAGCCTAACAAGTCGGCCCCGATAACAGCCAGTATCATGCTAAACAACACACCGATTAAATTCATGGCCGACACCGGTACGAGTGTAACAATAATTTCAACCGACACCTTCAATAAAATAGGAATAAAACCCAAAACGCAATCGACAAGAACAAAAATATTTCCGTACAACAGCAACTCTGGTCTAGTTGTGACAGGAAAATTTAATGCCACCCTACAATACAAGGAAAAGATTATTGAATCTGAAATTTTTGTTATACAGGGAAACTCAGAATCCCTCCTTAGTTGCAGCGATTCAATTAACTTGGGTCTTATTAAAATAACGTGCTCGGTTTATCCTGCAGTAAGCCCTGTCGACTATGTAGAGAAATTCAGTTCCCTCTTTACGGGTATTGGGAAACTGACCAACCACCAAGTGCACATTCACATTGATGAAACCGTACCCCCAGTAGCCCAACGTCATAGGCGAATACCGTTTAATGTGCGGAATATGGTAGAGGCTGAAATAAAACGTCTCGAGGATGCTGACATCATTGAAACAGTAGATGGACCAACGCCGTGGGTCTCACCGGTAGTTGTGGTACCGAAACCCCACAGCCCAGGGGCCGTTCGATTATGCATCGATATGAGGCAAGCGAATAAAGCCGTAAAAAGAGTCAGACATGTAACCCCAACCATAGAGGATATTGTAACCTCGCTAAATGGAGCAGCCTACTTTCTAAACTCGACCTTAATGAAAGTTACCATCAACTTGAGTTAGATTTAGAATCTCGCGCAATCACAACCTTTTCAACGCACATGGGGCTGAGGAGGTATAAGCGCCTAAACTTCGGAGTTAGTTCGGCCTCTGAAGTTTTTCAAGACACCATTCGGCAGGTGCTAGGCAACCAAAAAGGAGTGCTTAACGTAAGTGACGATATACTTGTGTATGGAAGAACACGCAAAGAACACGACGAAGCTTTGGTTTGTGTGCTTAAACGCTTGCAAGACAGAGGTATAACACTCAACAAAAAGAAGTGCCAGTTCACAAAACTGAGCTAAAATTCTTTGGTTACCTATTTACCAAACAGGGCCTACAGATCGCCCCCGGGAAAAGATCATGGCGATCTCCACCTTGACATGCCGACCAGTCCAACTGAAGTAAGAAGTTTGCTAGGCATGCTGAACTACTGCGGTCGTTTTCTCCCAGACCTGGCTTCGGTCACAAAACCACTTCGAGAGTTAACTGAGAACAATCGGGAGTGGAAATGGACACAAAAACATACCTACACCTTCAACAAACTAAAATCACAGATGATTAGGCCCACCTCGTTGGCATACTACGATGCCAACAAAGAAACACACTTGCATGTTGATGCCGGTCCCCATGGGGTAGGTGCAATACTATCGCAACAAAGTGGCAAAACGGTGGAGATAGTCGGCTACGCAAGTCGAGCCCTAACAGCGGTAGAGGAACGGTACTCTCAAATCGAGAGAGAGATGGTATCAGCGACTTATGGAATGGAGCATTTCCACCTGTACCTGTGTGGTTCCAACTTTATCCTCCACACCGACTCCAAGCCCCTGGTATCCATTTTCTCTAATCCCAGAGCCTCTCCCTCAGCCCGCATTGAGAGACTACTCCTTCGCACTCAGCCATATCAATTCCATGCCATCCACCAAATCGGAAAAGAAAATCCGTCCGACTACTTATCCCGACACCCACTTCCTTTCACAACGGACAACCGTCCGCACGCACAAAGTTCCAGAAGAATACGTAACGTTCTTGTCAGAACAGTCGTGCCCCGCTTCAATGTCCCTTAGCGATGTTGAAATTGAAACTGCAAAAGACGAAACCTTCAAACTCCTGATTGAAGCTTTGCAAGCATCCCCAGGTACAGCCTACAAACTGTGGGAAAAAGAACAGCTAAAACCATACCTAAGAATACGCGACGAACTGACCACTGCTCATGGAGTAGTATTACGCGGAACCAGACTAGTGATCCCACCTGCTCTCCATGAGACTGCTGTTTGCCTCCCACATCGGGGGCACCGCGGAATGGTGAAAACGAAGCAGCTTATCCTGGAAAAGCTGTGGTTTCCCAATATGGACAAACTCGTTCACGATGCAGTAACGTCGTGCATACCCTGCCAGGCAATAACTAAGCCAAAAAAATCGCGAGACCCGATTCGTCCTACTGACCTTCCAGAGGGTGTGTGGGAAAATGTAGTCATCGACTTTGATGGTCCGTACCCTGACGGAAGTACCTACTGATTCTGACCGACGAATATTCTCGGTATCCCTTCGTGGAAATCATACCATCAACCAGCACTCGACATGTAACACGAGTCTTACAAAAGTTATTCTGTCAATTCGGAGCAATAGTCCAGTTAAAATCTGACAATGGTCCGCCATTCAATGGGCGCAGAGTTTGCAGCATTCGCCAGAAAAATGTGATTCCGACATCACCGCGTTTCGCCACTATGGCCCGAGGCCAACGGGCAGGCAGAAAGATCTGTGGAATCTATTCGCAAGACGGTGTTAGCAGCCCATATGGAGAAGAAGGATCTACAAACTGAACTCGACTACGCTTTAATGAACTACAGAGCTACACCTCACTCTACGACAAACCGATCTCCCTACGAGCTCATGTTCGGCCGTAAAATGAGAACGACACTACCCTCAGTAACCCCTAACCTAGAGTGTGAAAACAACGACCAAGACATCCAGCGAACGATGCGGGACATAAAAAAAAGGCAAATTGTATGCTGATCGAAGGAGAAACACCCAACTTCATGCACTACAACTTGGCGACCGGGTGCTCTGCCGACAACAAAAGCGCAACAAACTCAGCACACCATACGACCCAGATCCATTTGTCATCATAAAGATCAGGGGAAGCCAGATTACAGCCAAACGCGGACAACAAGTCATAATACGAACTCGTCTTTCCTAAAGAAGTTCAACACGCTGGAGTCGAGACACACAACAACAAAGATCAAGAGAGGGATGGTGCTCCGTGGCCAGACGAACCAGATGATTGGGCAAATATTCCAGCAGCAGACCTTGCAGATCCGGATGGAGAAGATCACCCCACCGGATAGGGAGGAAGTCATTCCGGAAGAAGATCCACAGCAGGATGAGCCAGGGTATCCAATCTTGCCACCAGCTTACCCGGATGGAGAGGCAGCAGTCCGTCGCAACCCTCCTCGAAACAGACAGATTCCTGAACGTTTCCGTTAAAAAATAACCCTCTGGTATTCGCCTGGCCATCTAGGCTATCTACATTTTCATTTTTTCATATATGTTAACTTGTAATATCTTAAGAACAATTATTCAGTTCACAACACTAATATTAGTTCAGCCAACCTCCATTTGGTGTCTGAAAATGTAAGTCTAGTATTAGGTTTGATGTCCAAGATATTTATCCTTAAGTTAGAGATTTTGCTTCACAATTTCCTTATATTATTGTAACCTTGTAAGTTGTTCTCTTATTTTCTATTAATATTATTAATCTGAATTTTTCTCTTTACCATCAAGGTCTTATTCAAAGCAGGGAGGAATGTCATAGCCCTATTCAAAAACTCCCACCCTTTTGTATTTGGCGTCCACCGCCTACTGGTGTAACCGAACCGGAAAAGGATAATAAAAAGGAGATGGAGTAAAACGGTAATGCTAGAATAATCTTTCTCACCTTAAAATTCCGATATTCACCCTCTTCCGATATTTCACAACATAACAATATTGATTCAACCTTGATGACCTAATTTCAAATTAAAAATACGAAAAAAGTTCATTCACAAGGTTTTTGAGTTAGACAAAAAATAGATGCTACAAAACTCTATAAAATGAAACTTGAAAATGCTATATATACATGTAGCTACCTCTAGCAGTTAATAAGGACCTATGATACCCTAGTGTTACGGGTAGGCCTATGGTAAGGGAACTTGGATGGGAGTCGCTTGAGGATAGGAGAAGAATGGACAGGCTGGGTAAGATGTACAGGGTGTCCAGGGCACATGAGGGATGGGGGGAGATGAATGGGCATCTAAGAAAGGCTAGCTATATAGCCCGAGGGGACCACTCATGGAAGTATGAGAGAGGTACCCCTACATGGTCCACGGATGTGGGTAAGAACTCATTCCTGGCTAGAACGGTGGTGGAGTGGAATGGTCTTTCTGAGGGGATAGTGGGGGATAAGAAGTTGACTGGTTTCTAAAAATCGCTGAAGCTGCTGCCGAAGGTGTATCCAGACTAGGGGGAGAGGGGGATTGAGAGATTGAGAGAATTGAGAAAATAGGGAAGACTCGCAAATATTTTTTATTATTCTACTATATTCAGGGCCAGTTTCTGATTACATAAATATAACATTTTCGTTATTTCAAAAACATTTTCAGTCACTAAAGTGAGCTTAAAGATTTAGCGTAATAATGGCGGGAAAAACAGGGCAATACGTCATAACCCTACAACCAATCACCGTGTGCTCATTGAATAAACAGCATTTTTGATGATTATCTTACTTCTAGAAGCACTTTTAGAATAAAATTTGTTTGTAGTATGATTAAGAAATACTAATAAACAATAATTTGTATAACAAGATGTAAAATTTGCACATTTGTGTATACATTTTTAACAATTAATGGTTTTACGAAAACATTTATAAAGAAAATGTCAACAATGGACTTTTGTTTTAACACGAGCTGGTGAACGACCGAGAGGTGAATTTAGCTCCGTGATCTAGAAGACCGTGGTCAATTTCATTCATTACCAACAATGTCTTTAGGGTTATGACGTCACACGTCTTTTCACGATAAAAGCGCGGGAAAGAGTAAACGTAAAACTTTGTACCTCTGTGGAATATACAGTTTTTACTTTAGAGTGTTATAAACTACGGCGATGGTGTTATTAAGTGAATATCTACTGATTCTGTACACCAGCGCTAATATCTAAAACTGGTGAGACTTCCCTATTGAGCGACATGGAGAGGAGAGCAATGAGAGAGCAAGAAGAGGCCCTGCTCGGAAGGGAATAATAGGGAATATGTGGAAGCAAGAAGAGGCCTTGCTCGGAAGGGATTAACAGGGAATATATGGAAGAGTGGAAGATAAAGGAGGAACCTGCCACCGACTATTAGTCAACAGCAGGCGCGGACTGGCAGGGGGTGCTGGGGTGCGATCGCACCCCGGGCTTTTGACATTCCGGGCCCCTGTGGAACATTTGTACACACTACACTTTCAGTTTCAGACAAAATATATATGTGTATATTTGTTTACTGCGAAAAAGAGTTGCCGAACAAAATACATTAAATAATATACAATACTATACAGTGTCCAGTTCGCATTCTAATTATGGTGGTTATAATCTTGCGTTTGATATTTATGCCTTGAAACCAGGGGTGTTTGGAGATTCCCTGATTCATGCATACATCATTATATTGTGATTTGTGATCAGTGCGATGTTGATGACATTCATTAATCCATTTTTTCCATATTTGTTCATACATGTGACATCCGTAGTCGGTATATGGTATTCTAAGTTCACGTCTTTCTGTTGCCGACTTTGCTAGTTTGTCGACTATCTCATTGCCTTCTATGCGCCTTCTATGTGGCCAGGAATCCATATAATTTTTATGTTGATTTCTCTTGACAACATCCTGAATATTCTGTTTATAATTTCTCTTATCAGAAATGGGGTTTTGTTAGATTTGGGGTTCGATGTTAATGCTTTGGTTACACTCTGTGAATCTGTCAGAATCAAGTATCTCTTTTCTAGTCCGAATTTTTCTATGAATGATAGGGCTTCTAGAATGCCTACGCATTCAGCCGTGAAAATTGATGCTTCGGGTGGTAGTTGGCATTCTTAACTGAAATGAACTACCGGTATACACATTGAGGGTTAAGAGTCGAAAGCAGGGCCGAGCGCTTTCAAATTTTGCGGTGACTACCTAAACTAAATCGCCCGCTATCGGTAGCTCTGTCAATACAGTTGCGTCTTCCCCCCTAGGGTCCTAGGCTACCCGCACTTACCAGCCACGTTTCAAACCACGAGATATTATTTGGTGGCGAGTTGGATGATTTCATGCAACTGACTGCCACATCCAGGAAAAAGCTTAAGTCCCACCGCGTTGTTGGATGAGCGTAATTGGAGCATTGAGCTGCCATGTGTTATGGGGATTTTCTTTTTGTTCTGAGAAAAAATCATTACTTCTTTGAAGTTTATTTTTGAAATTATTTAAAAGAAATAAAAAATAAACTTTAATTTTTAATTTTTATAATTAATCGTAATTTTAATAATCGAAAAAAATCGTAAAATTGCGATTTTCATGAGAAATAATTTTTCGTTTGCGTTCAAAAACGTGGCAGTTTTTAAATTCAAAGATTTCGAAGGTCTCCAGAAAATTTCATCGCAATTGGAGTATCGGTTTAGCCGGAATCGTGTTAACAGACACAAAAATACAAATAGAAAAAAAGAAAAAAAAAAGAAAAACATTCGGGTTTTTTTTTCTCCGTGTAGTGAAATGGAATCTTCGCTTCGTCCTGCTCGCTCGCCACGCTCATCCAATTTAATGTACATCTCATGTATAGAGACGTAATTACACTGTAGAAATATCGGCAAAAGGGTTTTTAAAACTATTGAAAGTGCCCTAATTGTAATGACAAATGTTTTACGCTCGTCTCAAAGTTAGCGTGCATCTGCATAAGTTCACTGGAGACCGCCCGTCACCGTAGTCGTGTTGGCTCACTGGTCAGCACGCTTGTTTTGAATGCGAGAGGTCGCCTTTTTTATAAAACATTTTTTACTTTTTTTACTCATATCATTATTTTTGTTCACTCGTAATTTATGACGGAAAAAATTTTTATGACTTTCCGGTGCAAATTACTCTAATGGCGAAGGCCTTCTCGCATTCCATAGTCGTGTTGAGCCCATAGATAATCACAGAAGTTGTAAACGTAGAAAATTGTGTACTTCTGTTTATTTATTTAGATTAAGGACGCTTTCAAACCGTTAGGTCATAATGCACCACTCTTGCCTAAGGGGGGGGGGAGGAGGGGCCCCATGCTGGTGAAACCGCCACGGGTAAGGGGAGGAAGGGGGGTTTCTCACGTCGGGTCGTCATCGTTTTTGTCATCGTTCGTTGTGTCATTGTCATCGTCGCCAGGGGGTCGTCAAGGGAAGGGGCAAGGTCCCCGACGCGATTGCCAGAGCTCGCCTCTAGTTTCGGGGAGTAAGATACTCCGCTCTTTCTAGCTGATGTTTGCGAGGTGGACTTTTCCTTAAATCGCCTTTTACCGATAAGCAGAGCCATGCTCGGGGCCAATTCTACCCCGGGCCCAGAATTAAAAATATATTTGCACCATTTGATAGCGCTAAACAAAAGGAACACTTTGGGATTACAGTTCTTTTACGTCTTTCTTTGCCCCGATCATGGTATTGAGGTTTGCGGCAACTTCAGGGGCGTCTTTGTCCCTAAGCCAACTAGGCACGGGTCCAGGGCGGCAGCCCTTGGGGGGGGCGGCACAAGAGCGAAACAAATTCAACATGTTAGTTTTTAATTATTGTTATTATTTGTTTTGTTTTTATTATATCGTATTATGAAATTTTTTAGATTTTAAAACGTGTTTTGGAGCTTTTAAAAGTTGAAAATTTGCAAAATTTCGCCTTCGGCGATCGGTCCTTCGTACAGCTATAGCATTAGTCGGGGCCTACATGGTTGGCTTGGTCGCTTTGGTTTACTGTTCCCCACTGAAAATCAGTTATATGACTGAGTGGGTAGACTCTAAATACGAATATTTATTTATTTATTTATTTATTTATTTATTTATTTATTTATTTATTTATTAAGTCTTCTTATCCCGATCCCGTAATAAAAGGGTTCGTAAAGTAAGACTCTTGCGTGTTTTACTGTGGTGCTAGCTGCTGCATGCAGCATCTGAGACAGACAACTTTGTTGCAGAATAGAAGAAAATTTAAATTTAAAACCTTTACCTAAACTTTTTAGTAGTGAGTTGGGTGGTGGTGGTATGGGGGGGGGGGGCGGCAAAATTTAATTGTCTAGGGGCGGCTCCACTACCTAAAAAACGGTATATTTTTTCCCGGGGATGTACTTTACGATGATGTAATATACACAAGAACACCGAAAAAAAAACAGCAATGCAATATTATTACTAAATAGATTGCGTACTTATGTACACAAATATAATTTCAATTGAAAATATTTTGCTTTATGATTTTAAATTGTGGATCATAATTAGGGCCAGTGCTATTAAAAAGTCCAACAATGACTCGCTTCGCTCACCCAAAAAAACTGATGTGACGCTCCTGAGCGATTGATGCAAGAACCAATCCCTATGCAAAAATTTTTTAAAGATGTTGTAAAAAGTAGCTTACATACACTGCTAGCTGTCATTACATTTACAACCAGGTGTTAGTACTTACATAGTCCCACATACCCCACTACTATTTTGTTTGTTGTTTAGGAGAAGCATAGCATGGCTAAAGAAGTTTGACTCTAACAGTGAAACAGTTTATGTTGATTTGATAGCCATTAGCCACCAAAGGCGAAACATGCAACAAAATGGGGCAAAAGTATGGTAACCAAATTGAAAGAATAAAAATACCCCCACTCTCATCTTGGAGTAAAAGCATGCCGAGTATAGATACATGCATTGGGTAAAAATACCACAATGTTGAATGTATAAATCAGTAATCATCGTCTCACAAAGCAACATTGACCTTGGAGACTGACGAATGGTCACTACTGCAGCGCGAGAAGGATGGGAGCGCACACGCAGAATCACTACCCAATAAAAATATACTTGTGAATATACTGAGACATTTTAAAATACAAAAACTTGCAAATCCCAAAATTTGTATTTTTGGAATAGAGAGATCTCAAAAAAGATTTGAAAAGTGGTTTTTCAATCACTTTTACATTACAGTAACGTACATACATACACTACATGTTACATTGCACATCTGCCACGTACTAAAAATAACCCGTGTTCTTCGTAGCCCATCAAATCCAAAATAAAAAAAAAAATTTCCAATGCAGCAACAAACACAACAATTGATATTTTCCCACCTTTCCCACTGCATTCCACCGCCATCTAAATCAGCAATCATCAAATGAACCCCTGAAAATTTGCACTGCCTTTTGTTTTAAAATTTTCATTTTAAAGACAGGAGCTTTGAACAAAAAGAAAAAGGGTATTGTTTCCGTAAATTTTTGTTTAGCCTAGGACTATCATCCCCTACTATTGTTCAACTACATTAGGGTTTCCCGTAATCAAAACTAGTTATTTGTGCGGGAGTGTCAGAACACGGTCGTGAAGGCCTAGGGCTGGCTAGGAGAGGCCTAGGAGGTAGTTGTCAAACGTGATGTGTTTGTATTCATATTTCTAGTCATATATCCTAAGGTAACTTGAAGCTTACACTGTAGTATTATAAATAATTTTCATCGTCTGGGCCTAGGCCGGGATGGTTTCTGTTTTGTTTTATGAGCGTAATGACTACTTTTCTCGTTTTACGCATAGACACAAAATTAAAAATGTCGTCCATCTGTTTACGTATTTTCTTGGGCGAGGCGTTCGTATAGCCTGAGCTGCCGTTATCGTCTTTCGTACATACGATCCTAACGCACAGACGCGGAACTCCGTGCAGCCATCAATCCCCATTTTAGGCGCAATTCCGTGCCTTTTTGTGTAGCTTTTACTGATGAAATTTACATTATATCCATAATTATGGTTCAAATAAGATCAACTTTTACCACAGTGTTCGAATAGTAAAATTAATACATCGCTGTCATGAACATGGATATTATTTATTTCAATGCTGTGTAGTTTATCTTTAAGTTCTCAAGTTTTCTTTTTTTTTCGAAGCAATAATCGACCAAAGAAAAAAATAGACAAATGCGATGTTGTTTCAAAATTTATTTTTGAGTATAGTAGTTGAATTTTTCCATAATTATTTGATCATAATTGTAGAGCTTGTTATTTGATTTCTAACCCTCTGCAGCCGCGCCTGAAACCTGTCTATGCTTAGGCTCTTAAGGTGGGAGACTAAAACTTAGGTGTTTTCCCTAGTTCAACGCACCAATGACGATGGTCGATGTTCAGTATTTTGTTCCCCTAGTATATTGGCTCGTTGGGTCTCGTTAATTTTTAACCAATGCTTTTTCAGCGTTATAGGCAACGGGGAAGGCGTGGTAACCATTTCCCAGGAAACAAGGAAAAGTATGGCTCTCTGGCGCGCGAGTGAGGAACTAGAGAATCGGGATAGGTACGCCCACCTGATAGGAAAAACACATTGTGAATCGCGTCAGTCTACGAAATACTAAGAAATATTATGATTGTATATTTAATTCACCAAAATGCAATTTAGAAAGCAATAAAATACAGTAACCAAATAGATTTCCATCCATTTCAACCATTTACTCATAAAAACTACCTGAAAGGTATTATCTAAACTTGACTTTTGGGTCTCGCATGAATGTTGACAGGTTCTTGAATGACGAAGCATATATTTGAGACATTATTTTATCTAGCCGATTACACTACCGATTAATGTTGTGTTTATATGTAAGCAGATTACACAGATGTTTGAAAAATGGATTCAACCTCATATCGCCCTTCGTTTTGCACATTTAAATGCCTTTGTCAGCTCCGTTCACGCGAGATTTTTTTGGCCTAGATTTGCTTTGGTGCGGTGTCAAAGTAGGCCTAGGGCCTTTCATGTTTATTATTTCGTGTAGGCTCTTCATTAAATAATATTATAAGAAACTCGAAAAGGGGGTGATGGCCTACATACGAAATTAAGTCTGGCCAGAATATTATTATTTATAAGCCAGAGTTTTGCACGTCTGCTAGGCCCCAGGCTAGGCGACTTGGCTGTAAATGCGAGATCAACCGCCTATAGACAACACAGCTGACGGAGCCTATCCAATTTATTGAAATAAATTGATAGTTTTGGGATACAGACTGGTTAATTATTTTCTAATTTATATTTTAGTAACAAAAATTATTAGTTTTCTTCTAGCCGAGTCATTTGACACCTAGGATGCATGGTTGAAACTGGCAAGCAGTAGGCCTAGGCCCTAGGCCAAGCTAGGCGGCCGTCAATTTTCCGCGCTGTTCTCTCAGTTTATCACAGCTCTGGGCCTTAACATTTTGTCAAATACTAGTCCACGCTTGCATTAGCATATTAACTACAAGGATATTTTATACTCTGGGATTAGTAATTGATGCTCTTTGTTTTAGATTTAGGGGAAACAAATCATAGGCGCCCAGTAATTTGAAATGCAGTACGTGAGAAGAACGTACCCTATATAAAATCACTTATTCTTTACAGATTTTCATTATGTTTAAACTTTAACTATACCACAAGGTATCAACCTATAGTTTTTGAATCATTTCTATTATGTAACTGGACGTTTTCAAAAGAAAAAGTAGGCTTCAAGATTGGTCCATGCAATGTTAGCCAAGCGTGTGGACGGCAGCTGTCCGCTTTTTACCCGGCCCTCTTGCTAAACAGCTGATTGCTCACTAGCGCTCCATCGGACCTTTTTTCTCCGGATTGCATTGTTACCGCTGCATTTTATTGGCAGCTGCACCTACCGCGTCATGCACCTTAACAACGAAATTGAGTAAATATAAGTTTGAGGGTAGGAGCATCCCTTATCGTAATGGTTGGTGATTGATATTATTTTTGCCCAAAAATATGGCAATATAGGGGCTCAATCTCAAAGAATCTATTCATTCAATCATTGTAATTAGGCTAAATTACATGTATACGACCGGGTAAATGGAACCGTTTAAAATATCCCGGGAAATAATATGTTGCCAATAAAAATTAATTCGACTTGGCAACACTGGGAGAGAGCTATGAGGTCGCCATTTTCTTCGTTTCATTGATCCCTTTTTACAAGTAATTTCGTAACAAATAGTAGAAATTATGCATACCTGGGTATAAAATAATAACGAGAAAAATTTCTATCACGTTTGCTTCAATCAGACTCTACTTTTCTTCTAAGTTTTTGCATTTAAAGCCACGCTATTTAGGTTACGCCT
>JAMZAV010008209.1:0-51100 GCA_024449915.1 Sweltsa coloradensis | reverse complement strand
GAGGGTTTTCCCTTTCCCAGTCGTTATGCGAATGCAGGGATTGACCCTCTCAAAAAAAAAACCCCGGAGACCCCTTCCAAATTGCCCCTACCCGCACATCCCATTAGTCACCGAAGAGGGTCACACCGGAAAATCTTATGTGTATGTACCAAAGCGGGCATCCTACAATCTTATTTTTTTATTCCTAGCGACGGAACTGTTTATTTATTTTTTATTTTACTCCGAGCGTCGCTTTACATTCTCGAGTTTAAAAACACCCCCTACAAATTCCATTTTCACTTCCTCATTTCTTTTAGTACCCAACTTAAAGAAATATCATTACCCCTCGACCTTTAACACTACCTAAAGTAAAATTTTTTTTTAAAATAAAAGCAATAAAATTTAAACGGTTCCCTAGCACTTAAAAACTCTTAGACCATCTAGAGGGTAGACAGGGCGCGCGCGTATACCTGCCGTTGCAGCGGTGAAGCCGAGTGAAACAAAGGGGAGTGAGAGAGGGGGCGATTCTGGGAAAGCCGGTCTGGGCAAGAAGGCGTAGTGCCATTTAAAAAGAAAGTAATTTCGCGTCTAGAAGTAGTGAACCCTTTTAAAATATTTTCGGAAATGTGATTTTTAAAAAACAAGCATTATGCTATTTATTTTTTTGGGACACCCGTCAAATATTATAATTTATTTTATCCTTTTCCGAAAGAAATTTAATTCTAGGGTTTTTTGTGGGGGGGAATTGCCACATTTAAACACCATCAAACCCCAAACATCAAAAAACCACATGTCTCCCCCCCTACATTTTTTGATTAGGGGAAAATTATTTTTTTAAAGGGTTTTTTAGTTTGTATATTTACCCATACTAAAATAGGATTTACATAGGGATTTATTTTTATTGTACTAGGCATTGCTAGATCGTATTTGAAAATTGGTTTAAAATTTGTTTTTTATCATTTTTTGACATCTAAAAACATGACAACCACGCAATAGTTGTGGCACTTGGTTAAAAAAATTTTAAAACTTTAAATATTTTTCTGAAGAAGAAATAACGGGCCTAAAAAAACGGGTAGTCTTAAAATAAAAAAATCATCAAAAACCCAAGATGAAATAGGCCCCTTTAAAAAATGGGGTGCAAAGAATGTTTAAAATGAATCAAGAAAATTTTAAAAGGGAAAATGTTAACATTTAATTATTGGGAAAAGATGAAAATTTGTGGGCCTTTTATGCAAGTGATGTTTTTGTTGGGGAAAAATGATTGGGGGGGATAGGGGCATCGATTTCCCTTTTCCCAAAATCACTAGTTATAGTTTGGTTTTAGTGGGGCCTCCCAATAATAGTTCTGAAAAAGAACAGGCTCTGCATTTTTGAAAAGTTTTTTCAGTAAAAAGGTGAAATTGTGGGGCCTGCAAGGAATGATTTTTAAAGGGAAAAGGTTTTGGGAGGGGGGGGGGGGGGGGAAGGGGATGGGTATTTTGGTTGCCCCTTTTCCAAAATCACTCTTGTTATTATTGGTTTAGTAGAGCTTCAACATACCCTTTTTTATTCTGTAAGAAAATGTGCCCCGCCTTTTGAAGGGATTTTTGAAAAAGGGGTGCACTTTTTTAAAAAAGGATTCATTAATGGATTTTATGTTTTATAAAAAAAGTTGTGGGGATGAGTTGAATTTATTATAACACAACAAACTCGAATAGTTTTTATAAAATTTTTAAAAAAGGCCTGTACAGACATCACAATAAAACCTTCCCCCAAAATTTTATTGAGGCCAAGAAAACATTTGGTTTTAGGCATTTTAAAATTTCACAACATAAAAATGAAATGGACATGGAATGTTTTTTGCTGTAAAAGTAATCTTTAAAATGTAAACAACAATCACTGCATAAATTTACATTTTTTTATTACTTTTATTCACATCATTTAAAATATCAAAAAGTATGAGGGAAAAAATACCTTGTCAAATGAACATTTCTCACCTTAATTTGAAAATTTCCTCATAAACATAGGAGTTTTAAAAACAAATACCCTACCAGAGTAAAACAATCTAGCACCAAAAACCCCTTTAAAAGCCTTAAAAACCAGTAAAATAAAGGCATAAGCTCATGACAGGGCATTTGTCTCTCTCAGGACTATGTTGACTTGAAATGCACTTTGGTTTGAAAAAATGGCTTTATTGAAAAAACATAACCAATTTTCTAGGCAATAGGTACTACATTTAAAAATGAATTTATAAAATTCTAAAAGGGGGGAAAGAAAAACCACATTGTTTCCGTCTTGACGACAGCCAAACGCAGCGAAGAGTCACCCTCTTTAAAGTTTTTTCCCAGATTAGTTCTTGGAACTGGCCGCGGTCGGCTTCACGAAAAAATTTCCCAGCTATCGTCTACCCCTATATGGGTTAAGCTTAAAACTAACACCCCCTGCCATCTAAAAGGAGATTTGTCTTGGGGCGCTATCGCACAGCCAAATTTGGGGGCCCCGGGGGTAATATGGGGGGAAACCCTTTCCAATTATCAGACATAAAAGATGGCGTCGCTGGAAAATCTTCATAATAAACTAAAAACGGGGGACCCTGGAAAAATTTCAGAACATTTTGTCATGTGAAAATAGCTTTTTCATTTTAAGGGTTTTCAGTAAAAAAAAAATGGCGTGGTTGTTGAGATACGAAATGGGGTGTAAAAGAATGGAAGAAGTTTTTTTTGTAGATTCTAGAATAAATTTAGAAAGTTGGGGGTTGAGCTATCACAAATAAAAAAACAAAACACGTTATAGTTTCTGGATAGCCCTAATCTGTTTGTATTTTTACTCTATTTATTCGTTTTAAAATTTTTGGATTCTGGAAGGGAAAAATTCTATGCATACTTTTTTGTCCTCAGTACGTTGTGAGTCACGATAAAAATGTTTTTGAATAAACAACCAAAATGACCCCCCGTTAATACGTTATGTTTGGTTTTTAAACAGGGAATTTTTTTTTACATTTTGTTTGGGTTTAAATTTTTTAATTTTAAAAAGAAAGTTTTTGGCAGGGGGCTGTCGTCATAAATAAGGGGTCCAATTTTTTTCAGCCCGCCATCCCGAAATGGATATTCCCCTCCTGTGCTTGTTTTTTTAAAGTGTAGGGGACGTTTTATTCTAGGTTGTTAGCGATGGATTTACAAAAAAAATAATATACAACACACATATTACAAGAAGATAAACACAACCAATGCTTTGGGATCTGAACAACATAAAACAAAAGAAAATGATTTTTGTTTTTTCTCGACGGGTAAACGGCCATCAGTGAATGTAATTTTTAGAGAACCTTCGAAATCTTTACGTTTTAGTTGTCCCTAGCCCACGGGTACCCTCGTTGCTATGCAGTGGATTTATCCCCGTTAAAACACAGCCCCCAGCAACAAGAATACTAACAGGCACCGCCCCCGTTTTTGGTTTTAGGTTTCCTCCCCGCGGGAGGTATCAGGAGGCGGTGATTTGATGGCTTTTTCAGTGCCATTTTTTTCTCCCTGCAGATACGTAGTTAAAACGACGACATTTTTGCTCGCACTACAATGTTCTTAAAACAATTTTCTGAATTGAAATCTCTCTTTGTTTTTCCCTATTTTTTTTTGTTTTTTTTGTATTATTGAAATTTTTTTTCTGTGTCTGATCAGTAGAGATGTGCAAAAATTTTAAGTTTAAAAATTCGCACATTAAAAAAAAAAAATTTGCAATTTTCCCCGTTATTTACCAAAAATAAAAAAATTTAAAAATTCACACCAAATTTTTAAAAGTTTCAGAAGTTATTCCCAGAATTAATTTGATACCCGGCACCTCCCCCAAAATTTACGAATTAAAGCTTTTTTTTGTGTAATGTCGATTTTTGATATAAAGTTTTTTTGAGTTTACTCGCGTACAAACGTTTATAACGATCTACAATCGCGTTTTTGACCCGACACCTCCACCATATAATTATACCATCAGAAAATTTGATTTTGACACCTACCTGCCCCCCACCAAAACTGAAAAAAAAAAATTTGGTTAATTTTTTGACCCAATTCGCGGTTCAAAGACAAAATTGCTAATTCACCATAGTTGCAGTATCAACTAAAATATGTGAAAATTTTATTAATTGGAATTTGGTACCATTCATCACAATTCAGGTAATTTTTGTGCAACTAAATTTTGAAGGGATTATTGCAACTTTAAAAATATCTCGAATTTCGTTCTCACCATTTTTGCACATCTTTACTGTTTTGGTGATAACCGACTTGCCAATCATTATACCGATAATTTTTCAATTCAATTTTTTTACGTAGCCTTTTATTACATTTGTTTTTTAATTTTCAGACGATTTTAATTTTGCTAATTTATAAATTAATAAAAATATTTGATTTTATTCTGTAATAATTTCAATTTTTTAAAATTATATTTTTTAATTGATTTTATTCAATTTAATTTATTCCACTTGTAGTAGAATTATGGTAAAATGAGATGGTCTAATTGCTATGTTAGTACAATACTTAACACAAAACTGAACGCAAAACGGTTTATACGACCCCCTGGCCATTGTTGAACAAGTGCGCCAAATATAATATTTTAATTTCAAATTCTTCGACCGTTACGTACTGAAATTTTTTGCTATTTTAAAAAAAGCTCTTTTGAAGATAAGTTTTATTATATAGGGATAAAGTTATCCTCAAACTAATGAGAATGGAATATTTCCATGGCGAGTGCACCGAGGTTAATAGCCAGGGCAGTAACGACGTTGGCTGCTGTAAAACGACGAAATTACAAATGTGTCAAGTATTAATTTTTTTATTTATTTATTTATTTAACGTCTATCCTATTCAGTTATAAAAACTGATTTACAAAGGAGGACAACTAAATAAATCTAATTACATAGATGCAGGGCACAACAATGAGCTTTGAAATAGTAATATTACAACATGCATTAATACTCAACAAATTTGATAACAAATAAAAGGATATTAAATGCAATTTATGAATGATCGAATAATATATAAAAAAAGGGGTGGGCATAAAGAAAAGAAAAAAGAAAAGAAAAAAAAATAGAAAGAAGAAAAAAGAAAAGAAAGAAAAAGAAGAAAAAAAATTAAAAAGAAAACGAAAAGAAAAAAAACGATTTAAATTTGACGATCCCCCTCAAACGAATATGAGGGTTTGCCAAAAATCAGGAACAGCAAATCAGGGAGTAATCAATCTTTCGCGGAAGAAACCCCCGAACGCGAATCTTCAATGAAACGATAACACTTTTAAAGAACAAGAGAACAATATTCAATAATGTTGTTGCACTAATTTTACTTGTTAGGTAGGCCTACTATTTTTTTCTCTTTTTCTTACGTATAAATATTAAATAATAGCTAATCCATTGCCTGGTGTATAAAAGAACAATCATTTAACTATACCATATTTAAGAATACACTTTGCATTAGGTAGGCCCTATAGCCACGGTTTCAAATTACTTATATGATAATGCATTTTAAAGTATGATTAATAATTATTAGCGATCCGTGAAGATTGTTTTATGCGAGATTGATTTACGTTTTTCTAGATTTATTTATTTATTTAATTGAATAAATGCCGAATTTCAGCGTGTTTCGTTTTGTTGCTATTTTACACTCGTAACTATTATTTGTTCCTATATACTCACGCGTTACCCGTTAAAAAAGATTGAATTCTATTATTCTGTAACCTAAGACACTGAGGCTATTTCAAGATATGCTCAGTCGTCCCGTCTAATTATGAAATTTTTATATCAAGTTCACGCGATTGGGATCGCCAATAACATTTAGGATTACGCTCACCGAAAATATATTTTCGGTGTTATCATCTTATTAATGCCAATCTGTGATTCAATTTCTGTGCTTTCTGGTCAAGAATAGATCAGTCCACTCCATACTCGTATGGCAACGTGATAATGAATTCAATTGCACGTTATCATCATCGTCATTCAAGTAATGCACGGATCGGTATGAGTAAGGTATTTTCAAGTTGATGTACCGGTACATAGGTATTGAATGTCAAAAAAAAGTAAGTGGACTTCACGGGAAGATTGGTCCCAGGACCAATATAATAAATTATACCAAGAATTTCCTCCCCTCTTTCACCACACCCCTCCTGGCCCGAGCAGAGTGGACAAAGGGTAGATCGTATCTATCTAATATTCGCTCGACCCCTTTTATTGATGGTTTGGAAAACCATCCAATTAAAGTATTTTCGCTTGAATAGAGTTAAATCCTTCCTTCCCTTTCATTACGTAAACTGTTGTGATTTACCTTTTAAATGCCCTTTAATGTTAAAGATTTTAGCTTAAATGTTTCACTGAAGTAAAATCAACACGAAAATGTTTTCGAATGCTAAAAATTGATTGAAAACTAAGAACTTAACAGTATAATTTATACAACACACTTCTTCATCAGAAATGCTAAGAATATTTTGTAAACATTGTTAGTTCTCAATCAATTTTTTTCGTTTAAAAACATTTAGTGTTGATTTTATTTCAGGGAAACATTAAGTTCAATTCATTAACATTTAAGAACATTTAAAAAGGGAAATAACAACAGTTTTTTGTAATGAAAGAAAATTAATTTATCTCTATTCAAGGTTTAGAGACCATCAATAGAAGGGTCGAGGATAGGTAAGATCTAAATTTGTGCACTCTGCCCGTCCGAGGAAGGTGGTGGTGGTAAAGAGAGGAGGAAATTCCTGGTACCTGCGGACCAATCTTCCCGTGAAGTCCACTTTTTTTTTTTTAGTTGAATATATAACCATTTAAGAATGGCACTTTGACCGGTCAAAATAAAATTGGTCCAATTGACGGACAATTGAACCAAACTGTCGGTCAAAATAAAATATATATTTGGCTCGTAAAAGGCCTATTGTGGCAAGATACTTACGAGACATTGCCTGCAACCAAAGTTAGGCTAATCAATATATTTATTAGAACTTTGCGCTCACTGTCGAAATGTATTAACGGCAGCAACAGTGAATTGTTCTAAATTCTAATTTGTAAGGGAATGTACAAAAGTGATTTTCCCTTTTGAAGAATGAGTGATTCCAAAAAAATAAGTACAGACTTTGGCCAATTAATTTGACCGGCTTACCCCCCTTATTACCCTAGCACCACCATTTATTTGCCTTTCTGACTACGAAAACATTTGGTAATACTTCAACTTGTCTTGTATGCCCACAGTGTCTGACAGCAAAAAATGATAATTTAACTCGTGGGCCTGCCGGCTTATCCCTGATTCGAATACAGAGGGGCCAGAGTTCAAATCTAGGTTTGTTTAATTGTTGTTTCTTCTGTCATGGAGTGAAATGGAATACGATAAATTATGGTTTGTAAAAGACTAGACGGCTTTGCAGAACGCTCTTGCAACGAAAACGTAACACATGATATAATTCAACGTCCCTCTTGAAAGTCAGTTCTTCAATGTAGGTTGAAAAAAGAAACCGATTTATTTGGGTACAACATTATTTTTTGGGAAACGAATCGCTAGTTTCGCCAATTTTCTTTTTGTTTTGGCAGATAAGATTTAAGCTGTACTGTCCAGCTACCCTGGATACATCAAGCTTTAAGTCTTCTTTCAATTGGTCCTCTTTCAATTATACTTCGAATAATACCCCAACAAAACCTTTCTACGTTTATAATTTAAACCCCCCCAAAAGTTCTCCTATCTGCGAGGGGTTTTATTTAGGGTATTTTAAAGGGAGATAATATATGTGTGTGTTTTTTTTTTTATTTTAAGAAAAACCCAAAAGTGGCGTATTTTTTAATATATAGAAACAACACTTGTCCACATATAGTTTTCTCGGTCCAAAGTCCAGTAGATAAATTAACTCACTTCAAACTGTAGCAGAAAGCTAAGGGGAGCTGTGCTTTTTTGTTTTAGAGAGCTTGAAACGTTCTACAGTCTTGCAATAGAAGTGAAACTGATTAGTTTATTGTTCATCACTTGGATGTAAAAACGGAAGGAAAAATTATCTGAACCCAGATTTTTCACGCAAATTTGCTTCTGTATATCAACGTTTAAATCAATATGACTTCGTTGGTTAATTTGGTGAATCGTAATAAACGGTTTGATGGGAATTTCCCATTTTCCCCCACGTTTTGGGACTTCGTCTTGCAATGGATCTTTATGGCTCATTTTTGCAACCAAGTGTAGATATCAATAAAAAAATACTTCATTAACTTTCATGCAAAATTGGTAATAAGATTGCCAACTGTTCAGTAAATCATCAACACCTGAGTGCGTGATTTGAGTAAGCCAAGCTCATCCCCCCCCTCTGAAAGTGAGGAGAACTTTAAAGTTAGGTGTAGCCACTCCGACTTCTAGTCCCGCTTACTTCAAGCTGTTCCAAGTCCCTCAAAGTGAGGTGGTCACATTAAAGTACGATACCTAGATACTAAAATGGCGGGAAGTTTGTGTTTGAGGTTATGTCACTAGACTAAATTTTGGATTGGGTGTCGCTATTTTTATCTACATTGTTAAGCCTATAACACACACTTTACCTATTATGCACTATTATAAGCGTGTATCATCAATAGGGCAATGGCCAAACTAATCTCCCACCAGAACGCAGAAACGATCGGGGTTTGGTCACAGTTGTCTGCATAGAGGTTGATAAAATGGGAATTTTTTACAACATTTTGTAGGCAGTGATTATTGTTGTGGTGGGTAACAAATTTCCCACCAGAGTGCAAAACGACGACGTTTGGTCCCCCGCCATGTGTAAGCACAAATCTAAAGAGTCCTGTAAACCAAAACCTTGATCATTCGAATCCGGGCGAACCAGCTTAGCTTTGGGCCCTATCCACAGAAAACAAAAAAAAATTTTTGAAATTTCCCCTCTGACTGAAAAACCCATTAATTACAAAACAAAGACCAGCTGTTTTGCCATCTAAAGTTATAAAATAATGTTATGATTCCCAATCTGTAGTGTAGACTTTAGACCGCCGGTCACTTTAAAGGCACTACTTTAAAGGGGAATGGGATTTTACAAGTATTTAGATTTAGACACGGTATTAGTAAGTCGAGTATTGGTTGACACTGCTTGTGACAGCGTGTGTTGTATTAGCTACGGTGCTGCTTGGAGTGGCAACTTTACAAACTGTAGTGCTTCCATCTAGCGGCAGGCGAGGCATCTAACTCCTCGAGAGTTTCAAACTCGCTATTACTTAGGATTGAAAATTTCTTGCAAAGTGGGAGACAGAGTCACTTTCTAGACGTTCGTCTGGCGACGCCGACTTGACGAGAAGATTGCAGAGTCATATAGTGGTTCCAACGAAAGAATGCAGATAGTTCGTAATTGTTTTCCCAACATAACAACTGTTTCAACTCTGTTCACGCTAGCTCAGCGTGGATCTTGCACACGGGGAACTCTGTGATCTAGCACAGATAATTTTTGCTTGTGTTGGTAAAATATATTTCCCTTTCATACACGATGTTGGCATTTATTTTACTGCGCATTCACAACACCCCCACCACTACCTGTTTTGACGAAAGCACCTACATTCTTTCGTTGGAGCTAGTGTACCATATTAGAACCTTTTTCATCAGATACCTATAGAAATATTGAGATCAATTGGATTTATTACCATTTCGTTTTTAACGATTTTTGGTCGATTTTTTTAATTATGCACCAACAATGATTGTTTTGTCCAAAATAAGGTCCAACAAAAATCAAATGGAAAATATATGATTTGTTGTTCAAGTCTGTGAACATTTTTCATTCTGTAATAATATTGTATTTTAAAAATTAAGTTTAAAAACACAATGTTTCTTTATGAAACTGGACATGGATGGCTTGCCCCTCGATGAGTTAAAACCTCATATTAATGCACTAAGGCTGTTCGAGACGATGAGTGGTAGATGACGATAAAGGACGACAAACGATACATTAAACCCACGCCTTATGCGGGATTCGAACCCACGTCCTCGTAGAGCCTTACGCTTCGGACCAGCGCCCTAATCGTATGTGCCAACGTGAGGATACTTAGGGTCAATGTATGTTAGTATCTGTTTACTCTATTTCATATCATTCAACATATTGGCCAACGAAAATCTCGCAGAAACCTTTCAGTCAGGATTCGACCGACGATCTCCAGAACTGGGCTACCTCTACCGATCACGTGATATGTTTCATGCTTAGAGGTAGGGCCTGTTTCTCGTTGCTTTATAAGAACAACATTAACAAATCATACAACTACCCGCCTTGATTTATTTTTTACATGGCACCACTAAATGCAAATACATTTTGACTTTTTAGGTCCTTCGCATTCTTTCCATAAGAATTATGACCAATTTATTTCTTTATCTTTCTACTATGAATACATTCATACAATTAATAAACATAACTGTTTTGTACAAAAACTGCGTGTACATTTCGCGGAATGGAATACGGTCTTAAAACAAATTTGCATGGCCATAACAATGAAATAGCAACCGGAATCCACAGATTTCGATAAGAAATGTGCTTTAAACTTACACGTTTTCATTATTATTATCAACTAAGACATTCTTTTTCCGAACACCGACTGCATCCATATAGTATGGTGTACTATATCGATATAGCCCAGGGTTTTAAACTGACATTTTAAAGTAGTAGCCTATTGTAATTTATTTTCAGGATTTACTGTTCTTAATGTTGCAATGAATATGTGGTGTTGTAATATATCTTAGGTGGATATTTAGGGGCTTGTTTATTGATAAATGTAAAGTATTGGGGTAATTTGTTAAACCAGATTGGTAAAGCCTATCTATGCCAGGCCTAAAATGATTTACTCATTGGCCCAGCCCACCAAGCGCTAAATATATTTTATAGACATAAAATATAATCAATCAATAAAAAATGTCGAGAAATTACCGGGTTTTGCCATAAATCGAAAACTGTACACTACGGCGAAAAAGTGATGTGTCAAAAATTACAGTGTGGTTTCTTTACAACTATTGACTTAGTGCCTACCTGATATCTCATTAGGCGTGTTGCTATTATTTTGGAATTGACTGTTCCTCCTTAATTAATAAGGCGGTCAAAATAAAATAAATAAATTCGAATGAAGAGTCTACCCACTCAGGTATATAACTGATTTTCAGTGGTTGACAGTAAACCAAAGTGACCAAGCCAACCCTGTAGGCCCAGACGCAATCAACAAGTGAGCGATAACCAACCAAAGATCAATATTTATTCAATAAGAAATATAGCTCTCAGTGGTTTGGACATGTGCGAACACCCGCGGATCAACGCTAGAATCAACAAGGCCAATTCAGAACAACTTTGAATGTATTATGTGCCTCGTGGTTAGGACAGCTCCAAAGTAACAGTTCACAAATTCTTAACCCAAGAACTGATGGACTCAAGCCCTATTCAGAAACTTAAAAACTTCTGCCTATAGTGGGAATCGCACCCTGCATTGGAAGCAGAGACGCTAACCACAAGACCAACGAGCCACACTTCGTGTTATGTGGCTAAGCTAATTCTTACCACCAGCAATGTGAATCGTCATGTAATTTCATGGCCATGTTGGGACAAATAATAATATTACGTAAACAGCACGCCCAAACTATAACGTAAATATGAACATATTTATCTACCTTTACTATGACAATGAACTGATCCAAGGTTGCAATATTGTTACGTATAGTAATCTCAAAATGTTATTTTCACAACGTTGTATTTCCGGGCACAATTTACATGTCAGATTAGTCATTGGGTCTAAAGACGAGGTCTGTTAGAATGAAGGTCCGCTGTAGACATCTACCCGGTGTGACCCTACCCTCTTAGTGACGTAGTATGTAATCAAGGTGTTTAGATAATTGAGAAAAGAATGATCACTTAAATTACTCAATCCCAGTAATCGGGCTGTTTTGTCGCTGTCAACAATACGTTGAGAAATATACAAAAATACCGTGATAGAATCGACAGTAAATCCATATTATTGTTCAATATATTGCGCAATCACCATGTGTCGGTCATTAATAAATAATAAATATATTAAATAAATTGAACTCCTATTCCCGCCTGTTCACTACAGACCGTGATATAAGTTCAATAAAAACAAAAAAATAATTATTGGTTGTATTTATTTACTATTATTTAATTACGCGTTATAGGCCTACCGGTTCTTGTCGGAAACGGTGATAAACTATATAGGAATTTGGACGTTTTATTGATGGATGTTGTTATTTTTAGACATTTCGTTCTCGCTTGTACGAAATTATTAAATGATTACGTACAGTTACGATACCACCACTAAATGGTTATCAATGCTGGTGAGGTGTATCCCACCCAAACCTTGATTAAGTTCTATCTAGTTATTAATAGCTTACAATCAATAAAAACTCAATTAACTCAGTTTTTCATTATTTCGGGCATGAACCGCGTAATTACAACAATTAAATCCCGGCAGAGGTGCGCGTGTACTCTAACTCGGAAGGTCCCGGATCGAATCCCGCCACCGGCAATCCTGACTTGAAGTTAATTGTTTCCGAGGTTTTCTTCAGTATTTGAGGTTGATCTATCGGCCCAATTAAATTTGTCCTAAATATTACTTTATTATCATCATATGACATTGACAAAACAATTTTTTATTTTTATTTTGGATTGAGCGGTACGGTTCATTTTTGTTTCTGACACATACTCCTGTCTACAAACTGACATAGCTGGAAAAATGTTCTCGTTAATATCTTGCACGGTACTATTTTTTTCTTCACCCGGTACAAAGTTAGTATTTGTACCGGCGGAAGAAAAAAATTCGTACAGTGCAAGATAATAACGGGAAAAAATCCAAGTATATCAGTTTGTAGGCAAGAGAACGTGTTACAAATAGAAACAAAAATGAGCCTTCCAACTCCAAAATTATGTCCAGGACTATGTCCGGGATATACGTCATACAATGCAGTGTACGTAATCGTCTGCGTTCCGCGTACCGCTCAACCGAAAAAAATATAATTTTGGCAATGTCAGATGATAATAATTGATAAACTTTGTCCGTTGGTTTGTTAAACTAAATTACAAAACAAAATGAAGTAGGCCGATAGATCAACCAACTGTTCTGCAGCTCTCGGGCGTTCCCTAGACAATTACGTTATAACACCCTTAGTCACCAGCTAACGAGGGTCATACCGGGTAGGACTGACGTGGTACCCTACAGCGGGCATCCTTACGAATGAATAAAATTAAATACTTTTAATTAAATATTATGTTTTGTTTCTACTCATCCTGGTCTCTCCCGTGCGTCCTCTCAATGAAACAATGATTCCCGTGGGGTAGTCATCTCGTAGTCTTGATGAGAATTACTGTCGATCTGACCGCCGTACTACGATGTATTCAGCGTTTAATTATGTTTATATCTCGTATAGATAAACACTCTTTTGTCCACATCAACGCGTACAGATATGCGCACCACAATTTCTCACACTATTTCCAGCTGTTGCAACTAGCTTAATTCCCTTCTCTTGCATGTCAATATCTTCAGTGTTGATTGTTGGCTGTTGCCATTAAGTTCGCCACAATCGGTCACTGGAGCGCTCTATAGCGCTAGTCTACACTTCCGAACGCACTGTTTTGATTAAACGAATACTTGTAATGACTTGTTGAAATTAACTGCTACTTTGATGACTCTTAAACCAATTAAACCAGATTATATAAGATAGAACACTAAGACTTGTGAAAATAAGGTAAAAGTTGAACAATGTGTCTCAATCAAAAGTTCGGGAAGTACACTAGCTCTACAGCACACTCAGTGGCCGATATGGCGAATTATATGACGTCTATCAACACTCTCATAGACAGACAAAGTGGAAATTCTTCGGTTAGGTTGGGGATGTCAAAATAAAATCATCATGGTTTTCTCTAAAATACTCCAAAATACAAAACAAACCTACAAAACCCTTCGCGTTTCTATTTTAAGGAGTTTCGCCATAAATAGAAACGTTAAAGGTTTTGTAGTTTATTTGTTAATAAAACAGCAAAAATATGATGATTTTATGGACCCCCCAACCGAAGAAGTTCCGACAAAGTAATTAGGCTAGTTGTAATGTCTAGCCAGAAATAATATCTAACAATGATTCTCACTTAAACTGTGTTGATCAACTTCGATTCCTCACCGAATGTAGGCCTACTGTAGAGTCTTTCACTTGCACTTACTAATTATCCTTCTCGAGCGTTCGCAATACGATTCGATACACCTTGTTCACGAACTCGCGTTAATAATCAATTGATTATTATATATATTATTATATAAACTATTGTCAAATATATCCGAGACCACGCGTTGTAAACGGACATGGCCGCCACACGGTTCCTCACTTAGCGCACTGACAACAAACTCTCTTATCGTATCTAGCTAGTCTCCTTATCAGCAGTAGGGGTTGAAGGAGGGGAGGGGAGTGGAAGGTAGAATTATTGCTATTTGTCGTCGATGACAATCTTTAGGTCAAATCATAGATATATAACCCCTATAGGGGTTTAATATCAATGGGTCAAATCATCGGTTTTAAAGGGGTTAAAAACCCCCAAAAAAATTTTTACCACGTGATCTATAGCACAATACGTCACTAAACGACACGTTTAAAAAATTATTCTTGTTACTGTGATTTAACAACGATTTTTTTAATTTTTTGATCCAGAAATTTGCGAAAATTGGTATTTTGGGAAATTTTTTAAATCGGCTTTAACCTGCTTCTTTTTGGTCCACATAGATACTAGACCATAGTAACCAATCTTAAATGCCCCTAAACAACATCGTGTCTTGAAACTGCGCCCAAATATACCCTCAAACACGCAAAAATATGCATTCCAAAATCACACCCCATCTTGGTAATCTGCATATTTTGACCGAACTACTTGCCCCAAATTACAAAAAAAATATAGAGAATTTACAGGAAAGGCTGTAGAGTACGTCAATAATGGCCAATATTTTTTTGGATCAAATCCTCCAAGGTCACGGGGCATAAAGATCGTCCCCATGTTATTTCTTATGGGAGATTTTTGCCGATGAGACCTAGCTCGAAGAATGTCATGTTTGACAATTATTTGGGAGGTCATGTGGCCCCAATAATTTTTCTGTTAATTGGTTAATTCATTACTAGTTAGCCTGAATGAAAAATATTTTTTTATTTTTGCGGTCCGTTTAACATGATAATCCTATAATGTGTTAAAATTAGCGTTTGGTGAATTTAGAACCAATTTAAATAAAACTAAATATATAATGACAAAACAGTAGGCCTATAGTGAAGCAAATTTTGAAATAATAATTTTACAATTAATAACCATATCTTACAAAAAGACAGTATTGGTAATTTAAAAATTGCTCTAAAATTAGAGAATCCATACCAATAAGGAGAGTTCCGTGAAATTCGCAAGCACCGCCAAAGACGAAATGACTAAGATTTTAGTTATTTTATAAAATGTGGATCAATATCAATTTTGAACTAGAAAATATCAAAATTTTATCACTGCCCAAACACCGAAATTTTTCTACTATAAAATCGAAATTGCTTAACTTTAAGCTGCGAATCTACCAATAAATACACAAACAAAAAAATCATGGGAATATGCTTTATTTTTTTATATTTTGTTTGGCGTATGTAACTTTATTCAAAAATCAAAACTGCTCATACCGCGTGTCTAAGTTTTATCTAAAGATTGATAAAACCGCCAAAACGCAAGATTTACCCAATAAAACCGAAATATACCATTAATAAAACCAAATTCATTAAATAATGATAAAACCATTTTGATTGACGGGTCTCTACAATGAAATGAGTCGAGAGAGTAATTTTATAGCGTATTGTAGCATCTATTTTTCGGTCACTTTCAAAAACTTGTGTTTGAAGTTATTTCATATTTTTATTTTGTGTGAAATTGTGTCATCAAGGTTGAATTAATATCAACTGAATAAAAATATGTTATAGAGACTATGTAAAATTTTCAAATTAAATAGGACTGGAAATCATAGTTTTCAGTGGAAAAATAGTGTTTTGTAGCATCTATTTTATGGACACTTTCAAAAACATGTGTATGAAGTTCTCTTCATTTAAAAATAAGATTATGTCATCAAAGTTGAATTAATATCAACTGAATAAAAATATGTGTAGAGACTATGTAAATTTTCAAATAAAATAGGACTGGAAAACCACAGTTTTGAGTGGGAAAATATCGCTTCGTAGCAACTATTCTCAAAACGCTATTTTCACGCCAATAAGGTTGGTCTAAATAGTGTGTTGCGAACAGAGAATTTAATATCAACGGATATTTTTTTAGTTTTTGTCCCGGGTGATAAACAGTGAGGTCTTGTCTTGTAGTGGCGAGGCCGCGCCTGCTTCACCACGTGTGGCTGTGGTTTCAGACTCGTAGTTTTACAGGCTAGGTGTCGCGTGAATATAAATTAACTTAAGCGGAGTAAATGAAAACCGCGGAAAGCTTGTATTATGAATACTGCAAGCGTGTGTGAGGATTTACTGCGAGAGAGAGAGAGAGAGAGAGAGAGAGAGAGCGGTCGCCGTGAAGAGTGCATGTGAACTCGTACTATCCTATGTTTAACCAATTTTTCTAATAAAATGGTGTTTACCTCCCCAAATCCAAAAATACATGTTTTGTTCTCATTTGTAAATCAGTTTCTTAACTGAATAGGATAGACGTTAAATAAATAAATAAAATACAATTTCCAATAGATGCTAATTAGTGTTATGAATTTTTTTAAGTATGAAAACTAAATTTTAAAAACGTGGCGTGGTGTCCGTAAAAAAATCGAACTCGTTAGACTCCTATATGTTTTAACTTTTAGAGTGGGTGTGACCGCTCTGCCCTGAAACACGTATACCGCTGGTTATAGCAGATGGAGGGTTCGAGAGCTAGTGTAACGGCTTCGTTCTCCTCGACATCTGCTCGGCAGTCTGGGTTAGTGGAGGAACCTATATGACTGTCAAGGTTACACCGTCGTTTCGGATGTTGGCCTCCTAGGTATTTTTTGAAAGGAGTAGGCTACGTGTCGGTACCGGGTTTCCCCTCTTCCTTCTGTTCATACTTCATCCTCATCTATCACCACTCATCGTCTCAAATAGCCAAAGTGCATAAAAATGAGACGTTAAGCAATATCCAATCAATCAATCAATCAATCAATCAATCAATCGGGTAGGGGGTGGGAAGGTCCCACCACATTCTTGGCCCCCGGGACGCTTCCCCCACTCCGTATTTTTCCTCCTCTTATTGTCTTCTTCACTTTCATCTTCCTCAGGGACCTCCACCAGTTTATGCCACATTTTACTTTATTTCCACCATTTTTCCTTGTTTACCCTTTCCCAAGCTGCATTTCTTCTTTTCACATCCATTGAGAACTTCTCCCCATCTCAGTCTAGGCCTCCCTCATTTCTCTGTTTGTGTCCTACATCTTGTTCTTACTGCATCTTCGGAATCCTGTCCTTCTGCATTCTCTTCATGTGTTCAAACCACCTCAGCCTTTCTTTCAAATTCCCTACTCCCAGTTCCTTCCTTATCTTCGTGCTCCTCATCTTATCTATCTTTTTAATAAAAAATCAAAATAATACATTACAAACATTCCCACGTTAGTTCTGACGAAGCAGCAAAATCCTCATGAATCACTTTGTTTGGTGTTTTTCCTCGGTGATTTATGATCGTTGTTATCTAGTGGATTAATGCTGGCGGTAGTCCGTCCTCTTACGGGTCACTGGTTCGACTCCCGGCTAGCGGGTTTCTGGGTCAATAGGTGACAGTTCAATATTTACCGCGGCCACTGTTTGTTAGCCGTAGTGGACTTGCTTCGGAATGACACGCTAGTTCTCATTGTCCCCACTAGGTTGTGTAGCGAGGAGAGGCAAAAGAAGGGTTTTAGTTGGATTGTATTCTGACCGTTCTACAGTGAATAATGTCAAACATTTCCATTTACTACATCTAGTATAGTATAGTGTAGATCGCAATGTAAAACCATTCATTTCTAGACAATAGACCGACACACTTAAGGGGCTATTTTCCTCCAAAAAATGTTTACCTCAAATTATTCTTTATTACAACACTAAATTAAAATGAGCCTTGAAAAAATATTTCGTAACTTTTTTATGATTTAATCCTTAAATTTGTGAAGATCATAGTTTTGGGGAATTTCTTAAATCGGCAAAAACATGTTTATTTTTGGTTTCACATAGACACTCGAACAAGAGCAGAGTACCAATCTAAAATGACACATAACAAATCATGCTTGGAACTGGGTATAAGATGTACAATGTGCCCCAAAACTTCACAATTTATTGGTTTAAAAAAATTCCCAATATAATAAATTATCATCGCTGATCGATACTCCATGTCACTTAAATTTTAAATTTTAATTCAAATCATGTCTTGGACACGTATGTACAATTGTTGCTAAGAGCCTGTCTAGGTCTAAGTCACCTTGGCAAGATTTCCATAGCAATTACTAATAATTATGCAGTTGTTGCAAAATGCATAGTTTTTTCACGGGAGATCCTAACTATACTTGTCAAATATAGCCTTTTTCTGTTGTGATACACAGCATCAAGGTCAACCTAAGCATAGCGCCAGCACTAAGGAAAGTGGCTTTGCATAGAAGTGTTTTAAGTAACGATTACAGTATTCTATGATTTGGGAGGTCCCGGGTTCGAATCCCGTCGAGACCGACAATCCTGACTGACGTTTTTTCCCAAGGTTCTCCTCAGTCGTTAATGCAAATGGTAGGGATTGAGTCCTCTTAAACAGTCCTCGGACATCCCTTCAGAATTGCACTAACTCCAATCTACCTAGTTAGTCACCTGAATAGGGTACACATCAGTGGGTATTCTTACAATTTTTTAATCACAGATTACGACGGTTGGAAGATCTCGGATCAACAATGTGTTAATTGGATGAGCGAAGCGAAGACTTCAATTTCACTGACCCCCCAAAAAATTTAGCTCCAATGTTTTTTTTTTTGTTTTTTGTATTTTTGTCTGTTTGTTAGCAGGATTCCGGGCAAACGGCATAAGCGATCTTAATAAAAATTTGAGGGTACCTTCGAAATCTCTAAACTTAGAGGTGTATTGTTTTTGGGTACAATCGAAGAAATATTTCTCATGAATATCGTACTTTTACGATTTTTTTCGATTTTTAGTGCGATATTTTCGTGTCATTTGGGCCAATTCTGACCAAACGGGTGGGGCTACAACGTTCATATTATACATGGACATTAAGGTTATGGTAATGTAGTACCTTTTGAAAGAAAAAGTTGGAAAAATTAGCCAGAATCCATAGAAATAAAGCTTTTAATATGTTTTTTACGGTTTAGTGCGATATTTTCGTGCCATTTGGGCCAATTATGACCAAACGGGTGGAGCTCTAACGTTCATATTATACATGGACATTAAGGTTATGGTGATGTAGTACCTTTTGAAAGAAAAAGTTGAAAAAGTTATCCAGAATCCGTAGAAATAAAGCGTTTTATATAAGTTTTTTTACGGTAAATAAAAACATATGACAAGTAACAATAGAAACTTGACAACAATCACTTACAATGCATAGGCAGCAAAGCAAAACACTTGTTAAAGTAAAGATATCCCACGCAAAGCCTATTTCCGCTCAGTTACTTAAAAAACTAAACAATATTTAATAAATGTGCTGTGATGTGGCAATCACACATTCTAACGTGACATATTTTCAGCTAACTACAAAATCGACAGAGCTTCAAAGCGATTCAGAATAAACCCATGCATTCTGCATTAAAACCTGGCTTGTCTGAGCTCTCAGTCTTTTGTGCTTATTTTACAATTTCATTATTCACACTTCTGTCTATTTTCCTCTACTTTGTCGATGCTGTCGTTTGCGTTGTTTCCAGACATCTTGTTTTTTTGTTTTGTTTTATTTTTATATTTGTTTTTGCCACATGTTTGTACAATGTACACGTCCGCTGGCTTTAAAATAAATAAATAAATCAGTAAATAAATAAATTTATGGGGAGCGCGAAGGGAAGGGACATAGTATTTGGTTGTGACGAACTTAACCCGCATTTCTATTCAGGTTATTTGTATGTCAGTGTAGGTTGGGGTGAGGGACTCAGAAATAAATAAACAAATACAAATAAATAAATAAATAAATAAATAACTAAATAAATAAATAAATAAATAAATAAATAAATAAATAAATAAATAAATAAATAAATAAATAAATAAATAAATAAATAAATATATAAAATAAATTAATTGCATTTAGAGTCTATCAACTCAGTCATATAACTGATTTTTAGTGGGGGACAGTAAACCAAAGCGACCAAGCCAACCCTGTAGGCCTCGACGCAATCGACGAGTGAGCGATAACCAACCAAAGATCAATATTTTTTAATAAGAAATATAGCAATCAGTGGTATGCACAGTGCGAATACCCGCGGATCAACTCAAGAATCAACAAGGCCGATTCAGAACAACTTTGAATTTATTATGTGCCTCGTTGATAGGACGGCTCCAAAGTCACCGTTTACAAATTCATAACCAAAGAACTGATGGATTTAAGTACAAATCAGAAGTTAAAAAACTACTATGTAATTACTAATTATAGTGGGAATCGAACCCTGGACATTCTGCAATGGAAGCAGAGATGCTAACCACAAGACTAATGAGCCACAACAAGACCAACGAGCCACACAACAAGACCAACTAGCCACACAAAAGACCAACGAGCCACACAAAAGACCAACGAGGAGGTCAGAGGGAATGGGCTATCCTCACTCAAATAAACAGAATGTCCAGGTGGTCAGAGGGAATGGGCTATCCTCACTCAAATAAACAGAATGTCCAGGTGGTCAGAGGGAATGGGCTATCCTCACTCAAATAAACAGAATGTCCAGGTGGTAAGAGGGAATGGGCTCTCCTCACTCAAATAAACAGAATGTCCAGGTGGTCAGAGGGAATGGGCTATCCTCACTCAAATAAACAGAATGTCCAGGTGGTCAGAGGGGATGGGCTATCCTCCCTCAAATAAAAACAGGATGCCAGGTGGGTCAGAAGGGAATGGGCTATCCTCACTCAAATAAACAGAATGCCCAGGTGGTCAGAGGGAATGGGCTATCCTCACTCAAATAAACAGAATGTCCAGGTGGTAAGAGGGAATGGGCTATCCTCACTCAAATAAGGAATATTTCGAAACCCGGCACCTCCACCAAATCTCAATCATTGATGTTTTATTTGTGGAGCCTATTTGTTGATAATGTGTTGAAGTAGGTTCACTCCTAATTTGGGTAGGCCTACCTCCTACGATTTTTTATTGTAAAATTAATTAATTATATAAATCAATAAATCTATAAAATAAATTCGTGTTAAGAGTCTATCCACTCTGTCACAAATTGATTTTCAATTTGGTACATTAAATTTAAAGATGACCAAGCCAACCCTGTAGGCGCCGACACCATCGATGAGCGAACAATGACCAACTAGAGACCTTATTATTAAAGAAACACCGATCAATTAAGCTGGACACGTTTCCACTCGGGGACAGTGCCAGAATCTACAATGCTTATTCGGAACAAATTAGTATACAATTTGGTGGTTTTGTGCAAGGTAACTGACTTACACAATATTATAGACAAGTATTGATGGATGATGTTTTTGTTAATACAATAATTTTAAAAACGTCTTCCTGAAGCGGGATTCGAACCCGGATCCTTGTGCGCTAGAAGCAGGCACCCTAAGTTTTTTTAACCTACGAGCCTAAAAACTTGGCTATAAATAAATAAATCTTAAAAACTCTGCTTTAATTTAGCCCCTCTTAAAACGATTTCTCAAAACAGAATTATGATTGATTATCAAACAATTTGCATCAATCACGGCACTTTTCAAGTGAGATTAAAAGTGATGACTAAAGTGTTTACTACCAACTTTGTAAGCACAAATTTCCCGTTAATTTGTTCAAAAGTTAATGATGATAATGGGGATTGTTGACATTTAAGTCTGTTACTTTTTGTTCATCAGTTTTATACACTGAATTAATTTGCAGAAAACTTCACTGTATACATTTAACTTATTTGTAATCAAACTTTTCTTTTAGGTCGAAGAAATTTTTTACTCGGTGATGTTTTTTTAGGGGTTTTTTAAAGAAATGAAATTAATGCAGGAATTCGTATATTTTAACGTGGTTATGTTTTATTCAACAAAGTTTTTCACATGGCTGTACTTTGCCCCATAAACATTAAAATGGGAACATATAAAACAAAGAAATACATGAAAGTTGGGATGGAAACTCCCAACTCGCTTCAACATTAACTTTATTACTTTCAGTTTTGAAGCTCGCAGCGAGTTTTGGGCGGTTTCCTTCTGTTGTTCCAGAATTACTTGACTAAATAATATGATCGCGCCAGTTCGCCAGTTTCCATGCCAAATTTACAATACAATGTAGTACAATTATCTCTAGTTTGCTCTACAATTGTAAACGTAGGCTACATTTGATTTATTAATTCTATTTCAATGATTGTTAGTACACAGTGGTAATCATTATGAATATCACAACGAGCATAGCCCTTAAACACAGAATTATGTGTGATATCCCTAAAACTAAAAAAAATAGTGTAGAGAATTAAAATCAACATTATGTGATTGGCAAAAATTTAAACGAAAATAGATTATTAATCAAAACCCATAATAAAAATTCGACGGTAGAACATAAAATGACCTTCAGTAAAACAATATCTATTATTAACATTGAAAGAAACTAACATTTTAACTTAAAACTAACTTCAACACATCAAATTTAACCATTATTAAAATATACATCATTTGAATTGAAAAAAATAAAGATAAATATGGCACTGTATTCTTTTAAAAAATATTCTCAGAAAATCAGTCGTTATTACAAGACAAAGCAAACATAACATGGCAAGGTTCGATATAACAATATCATTCTTTAATATATACATATAATATTATACTAGCTCACACAGGCAAGTATTCCTGGTTGAGTCTTATCTCTTTCGTACAAAAACATAAAAATACATCCAAACTTACGCACTATAAAGCATTGACATTTAAAAGAAGGACTAAGTTTAAACCCTTTTACATTTTTGTATACTCTTATACATAAATTCACTACGCCTGCATTTGACTGCATCTTTGTAAAGCTTGTCATTTTATTTTCAAGTATTGTTTTAAATATAATAGTTCGTGGTATGTCCTACATAAAAGTGAGGATTTATCGAACCCGGCACCTCTACCAACAGGGAGAATACTAACTCACACGACATCTTGCGACCGACAGAAACAGATTAGTATGTACAATAACTTTAACGATACGAAAAATTGCGTTTTGAGTTATAAAATAAGATAATATAACTTATTCACTATTTGATCTGTACGTGATACAAATATAGGTTTCGTCAAGTGTCTAATTGTAGGGGGAAAAACAAACAAATTAATGTAAATTTAAATATAGATACCGTACAAAGGGAGCAAATAGTTACACTGGGTAAGATGGATGCAATATTAGTAACACATTTGTTTGAAAACAATACAACCTTCAATGTTTATTTTTTATTGCAACAAGGGTTTGGATATGCATAATAATTATTATTTGTTGGTTTTTACTTTTGGTATTTTAAATTGACAGAGCAGTGAAACCACGCCTTATTTAAAAATCTTGGTATAAAAATATATTTTACAAAATGATTCGTATAAAAATTAAAGTGCTTTAGGCCTATATTGAAAATCAAAATAAGCCTTTTCATTTATCTCTAGCGATAACTCTTGCGACAGCTTAGTAGATAGAATCCCTGTAAATTTGCTCACATTTGTCAGGTTTCAGACATGTTTTACGTCAGACGGCGACGCGAGTACTATTTTTCAAACGTATTATCCCTTGTTGATCACAAATTAGCACCCGTAAAGTTGCTCTCTAGCATTTAAACATTACCTTTCCTACACTCGTAACAATTATTCAAAACAAGAGTCCGTTTTACCAACATCGCAACAAAAACACATTGACTTTAATTACTTTCTAACACGGCAACGGTCATGTTCACTTGATAACATGTTAATTTCAACTGCGTATGAAGAAGGCGTGGGTTTTGAAAAGGGTGTTGGTATGAAATACAGTTAGATTGTTTGCGTTTATTTGAGATGAGAACTTGGCTAAATTAATATGTGCATTGTTTATCTTCAGCCCCCCCCCCCTCCCCCCTGGGACAAGAGGGAAGGGAAAGTATAGCTTAAATGTAGAGTTCAAGTCTTTAGCGAGCCTTTATTACAGTTAATTCTCACTAGATTCTATTCTATAATAGTGGTCGTTGGTCTAGTGAATATCATCCCTGAGCACTTCAAGTTCCGAAGGTCCTGAGTTGCAATCTCACAACAGTACGCCAAAATCGATAACAAATAAGGACTTACCTCATACCTGGTTTTTAGTTCTATAAAAAGAGGTAAAAAAGGTACTGGATCAAATGCTTTCCTAAGATCAACAAAGACAGCTCCAACCTTACAATTCCGATTGTCAATCCCTTTATAGATATCATCTGTAAATGCTAGAAGGGCACTTTGCGTTGACCTTCCTTTCTTGAAACCTTTGCACTTAAACCTTCAGATACATCCACTTCATGTAATAACCTCATGTGCAAAATATTTTCATTAATTTTACCTACAATATGGAAGAGTTGATATAGGTCGATAAGAATTCATATCACTCTTTTTACCTTTATCCTTATAAATAGGTGATACCCTTGACAATTTCAGCTGTTTCTCGATTTGGTTGATCGGGAAACACTCCCGTGGGTGTAATTGTTTTTATTTACTACAATTCAGAAATTAAAAAAGTCCGCCATCAATTCAGATGTATAATGCAACTACAATTCAGAGATTAAAATGTACCCGTCCTGATGGTCTAGTGGTTAAGACGTCCACCTGGAATGTGGGAGATCCGTGGTTCGATTCCCGGTTGGGGCGGACTTTTTTAATTTATGAATTGTAGTAAATAAAAATTTCAGCTGTGTTGGGAAATCACCTACAAAAAATAAATGGGAAATTAGAACTGCCAATAATTCGACTATTGATGCGCATTTCTTGAATACTATGCATGGAATCTCTTACATAGTTGCTGAGCTATAATTTTAAGACTTTTAATTGCTGAAATGACTTAATCATTAGTTACCTTTGTAAGTGGAAGATCCTCTGCTTCTCTTCTATTTGAATTTTTAAACTTACCAATTCACTGGAAAAATCTACATCGTTCACGTCAAAACTTTTATATAACAAACAGGAAATGGCAGGATTAGACGTGTTGGATACCCCATTCTCTGTCAATGAGGCTTTGCTACAATCTTTTTCACTTTGTTTCCTGTCAACTTAAATGCTCACGTTTAGAAAAACAAATCTTATTATTTACCTTGTTTCGAATTTCTTATTAATATTTATCTAACGTACATTATATTCTCTTATAAAAACTGATTTACAAAGGATGTTGGCCTAACTCATATTGTATTTTATTGCCCGATAAACTGTTTATTCGTGTAATTTTTACTTTAATCATGTTTTGTGGGGAAAATGGTTTCATGGTCGTTTTGTTATTTTTTATTTTATCTGAATTGTCAAAAATTATTTTGTTCAACTTTTAGTTTGAGAAAGACACTTGAAAAGTGTCGTAATATCCTATTAAATCGATAAGAGTGCTAAATCTAAATTATTATCCTTATAATAAACTATCCCTGATTATAATTCGTATTTAGGCCTACCCTAGTCCAATCTCGATTAATGATGTACAATCGTTAGTTAGTTTTCAACATTCCAGTACTCTCGGCCCCATTAGTTATTTATTGCAGGGTTGCCAAGTTAATATATCGGCTACGGAAAGCGCAAGCTCACTTTTCAGCGAGTTTGACGTTAAATCGAAAATTGGCAACAGTTCTCTTGGGAGTTTGCTACTGTGAAGTGGTCTAACTAGGAGCTATGGCCCTCTATTGGTGCGGCTCGTTGGAGAGGGTGGGGGGTGGGGGTGTCTATTCCTGCTGCCAATACTTAGAGTCTTCCTCGTGTGGTATTAGGGAGCGAAGCGTGCTGTCTGTGAGTGTGTCACGTCTCACGATATAACTAACAGTCTGCTAACTCACAACGAATATTTACATAATCAAACCTTCTCCAACCGTATTCATCACCTTCATTAAAAATATATTGAAAATATTTCTTACTGACAATCACTTCCCGCTGCTCGTAGCCCTATCTTGACCATGTTGTTTGTCTTAAAACATTCTCTTTCAATTACATCTGACTGATGACCGATTTACAGATAGTGCGTTATACTTTACACAAGGTTCTTTATTAAGCTTATATCTATGTTTGTATGTCCTTTAAAAGTTGATTTATAAACAATTTGTCTTATAAAAAATACATCAAACATGCATAAAGTATTGTCAAAACTGCCATATTGTAAAATCCGCATAAAACGCATTCATAAGTACTGAAAATGAAATACTACACTAGCATGGATGTAGCTTCACTTTACAATCCAGTGTTTACTTGAGTCTCCTGGCTCTGTTAGTTTGGCAATCAGACCGTTTTCCGTGAGCAATGTTTTGGGCCAATTCTAACTTGGAAGTGTACTCTAAGAGGGGGGAGGCGAACATAATAATCACTGGAGACAGGATTTTTATTTGCATGTTTGATGTGGGCTATGCAGCTGTGTGAAATTGTATGCGTTTCTTGACCTTGTGCACCTATAATGTATATCCATAAATAAAATTATTTAATTTTTAATTAATTCGTATATCTAGAGTGTGTCCACTCGGTCACATAACTGAGTGGACCGAGCCAACCCTGTAGGCGCCGACACCATCGACGAGCGACAATGACCAATTAGAGACCAGCATATTTAAGTAGGAAACACCGATCATTCACGATGGACACGAATGGGAAGGGAAAGTGATTTCAAATTATATTTAAACAGTACAAGTGAATTAAGTATTTTATTGATGCTGGTAATTTATCACACAATGTTCTTACCCGACTCGAGTAAAAAAATCCCTTTAAAGCAATTGATTCTTAATTACTAATAGCTAGGCGGATTAGCCTAACAATTAGGGGTTTTGTGGTAGAGGGCTGAATTTTGGACTGTATACTCAGAACAACATTATAAGAAAATTGCCTCGAGGAGCCATGAAAAAATCCATCCGGTTAAGGGGGTGGAAGGGGGTGAAAAAATGGCATTTTTCAAATATAAAAAAAAATCAAAAATCAAACTAAATTTGATCCTAAGATTACAAAATTATTACATATTGTAGATAAAAGTCCAAATTTTAATTAAAAAAATATATATCACCATATATGTATATATACACCAGATTTGCACCCTTTGTCTTTTTTTCACAAATTTACCCACTGTGCTGGGAGGATTAGCCTACCAGTTACGGGTTAAGTGATAGGGCTGTGAATTTTGTCTAAAACACTCAGAAGAATGATCTCAAAAAATTGGCCCGAGGAGCCCTCAAAAAAGTTGCTTGCTTAAAGGAGAAAGAGGGGGTGTACTAAAAGGGGTTGATAAAACTAAAATAAAGAAATCCGTATTCAAATATTATATTTACAACGCCATATTAATGTGTATTGTAGATTAAGGTCTAAACTTTAATTTAAAAAATTAAAATTTCACCATATATGTAAATCTGATCAGATTATGCGCCCTTTTCCCATTTTTCATAAATTCCTCATATTACGAAAGTGTATCGTGCGACCACTCTTTTTGTCACAAATTCTCCTAATATTACGAATTAGGACGAAAACAAAATTTTGTGATGCTTTGGGTACATTTTTACTCAACTGGACTTTGATCTCATTTTAACAAATTCACTCAATTTTAACGAAAGTGTGTCGTGTGACCACTCGTTTTGTTCAAAAATTATGCCTTTAATAAGAAAATTATAAAAAAAAGTTTTTTAACACCTTAGGTACAGTTTCACTCAATGGACTTTGACCCCATTTTCAAAAGTTTACTCAATATTAACGAAAGTCTATCATGTGATGACTCGTTTTGTCTCAAATTATCCTAATAATACGAATTAGGACGAAAATAAGATTTTGTCATACACTTTGTCATACATACTTTTGAAAAATGGGGTCAAAGTCCATTGAGTGAAACTGTACCTAAGGTGTAAAAAAACTTTTTTTTTATCCTTTTCTTACTATTGGCATAATTTTGAACAAACGAGTGGTCACACGATACACTTTCGTTAAAATTGAGTGAATTTGTTAAAATGAGATCAAAGTCCATTGAGTAAAATGTACCCAAAGCATCACAAAATCTTGTTTTCGTCGTAATTCGTAATATAGGAGAATTTGTGACAAAAAGAGTGGTCGCACGATACACTTTCGTATTATTGAGGAAATTTATGAAAATGGGAAAAGGGCGCATAATCTGACCAGATTTATATATATGGTGAAATTTTAATTTTTTAAATTAAAGTTTAGACCTGAATCTACAATTCACATTAATATGGCGTTGTAAATATAATATTTGAATACGGATTTCTTTATTTTAGTTTTATCAACCCCTTTTAGTACACCCCCCCTTTCTCCTTTAAGCAAGCAACTTTTTGAGGGCTCCTCGGCCAATTTTTTGAGATCATTTCTTCTGAGTGTTTTAGACAAAATTCACGGCCCTTCACTTAACCCGTAAATGGTAGGCTAATCCTCCCAGCAGAGTGGGTAAATTTGTGAAAAAAAGACAAAGGGTGCAAAATCTGGTTATATATAACATATATGGTGATATATATTTTTTTTATTAAAAATTCGGACTTTTATCTACAATATGTAATAGTTTTGTAATCCTAGGATCAAATTTAGTTTGATTTTTGAATTTTTTTATATTTGAAAAATGCCATTTTTTCACCACCTTCCCCCCCCTTAACCGGATGGATTTTTTCATGGCTCCTCGAGGCAATTTTTCTTATATGTTGTTCTGAGTATAAAATCCAAAATTCAGCCCTCTACCACAAAACCCTAATTGTTCTTTATTTTCCTTTAATCCGCTTGACTATAATACAAATTATGTATTTAACAAGAACGAGTCCGGGGAACCCAAAATAGAGATCGAACCAACAGAATGTCAAAGAACACAGCATTTTTTGCAATTTTTGGTGGAGGTGCCGGGAACGAAAAATTGACCCCCTTAAAAATGCTTACTCAGTCCCCTTTGACCACACAACACAAACAAACAGCGTTCAAACACATTCTGTATCGTCTTCTTTCTTTCTTCTTCTTCTTTCTTTTCTTTCTTTCTTCTTTCTTTCTTTCTTTTTTTTTTTTCTTCAAAAAAAAAGAAAAAGAAAGAAAGAAAGAAAGAAAAAAAAATTCTTTCTTTCTTTCTTTCTTTCTTTGGGTCGTTAAGGGACGGGGGCAAGGTCCCCGACGACGATTGCCAGAGCTCGCCTCTACTTTCGGGGAGTAAAATACTACCCTTCATACTAGCTGATGTTTGCGAGGTGGACTTTTTCTCTTGAATCGCCTTTTACGATTAGCAGAGCCATGCTCTGGGCCAATTCTACCCCGGGCCCAGACGGGGACGAACAGAAGAGAAGAGAGTTGCCTGTGAAGGAGCCTCGCTGCCTTATCTTTATGTATTTAGATTCCGTCAAAAACGCCAAAACAAGTCGACATTTTTCTGACGGATTATAAATAAGTTTTTTTCATGTTGAATTTCTGTCATGATATACATTTACACATTATTATTTATTAGCTACGTATTATTTAAAATGCAACTCTCCATAACCGCTGGAACTGGACCGTGTCAAACATTAAAATCGTTCTAATCGCTGATTTATCCAAATACGATTTAAAGTATTAGATGAATACAGTTTCACGTAATGAATAAATGTTCACCGCTATCAATGCAAATTCCGAACAGTTATTCTAGATCTGTAAACGCTGACTTTTTAAAAGTTTATCTAAGTTTTTCGATTTTGTGAGCCAACATACTTTACAAAATTGGATAAGTTAAAATTCAATGCATTTTTATTATTTACCTACACTAACTTTTTTGTTTCATTGAGAAGAATCTTACTTTGGTTTGATGTTATAGTCACTTGGAATCGAAGCACACATCGAGAAATCAAAATTAAAAAAAAAAGTCTGAAAGCCAAAATTGTATGTTCCCTTGGTGTGTATGTATGTTTACGATATGGATTTGGATAATATGTAACTGAATCTGTAACTCTGTGACCCTGTAATAGGCTACAGAGGGTCACACGTGCCCTGCATTAGCCTTCCTGCCCTATGGGAAGGCATTATTATTTGCCAGCAGCAAAATGTGAAATATTGGGGTAACAAACCCTGCTGAATCCGAATTTGCCCGGTATAGTACCCCAATGTCTCACATTTTAAAACTGTTTAAATAAGTATTTTTTGGACATATCACTGCTCTTTGTCAATATTTAATTGTGTTATTTCGATTTTTATTAAAAATGATGATTATTCCAAATCAAAATATCTCAATTAAATAAATATTGACAAAGAGCAGTGATTTGTCCAATAAACACTTATTTTGTTCTATTAGTTTCTGCTATCTTATTTTAAAACTAGTTTAAAACATCGTTATGTAATCTATAGCAACTAGTTTCTGAGTAACTTATTTCGTTTGTTCGTGGGTTAGTTCCGCGCCGCCATAAAGTCATCCACTCAAGCTCTCACCCTAGTATGAATGCCCGTGTATCTTATAGTTGCTGTGCTGATACACTTAGCCTGAGTCGGCGGGGATCATTTTACTCGTACATTATCATAATCCACTCTACCCTACAGTATTTATAAACCTGTGGTTACTTCGCTGTATAACCAGCCTCTATGCTTTTACGAGCACGCCAGGGTATAACTATAATAATATATTCCTCTCTGGTATCTACCCTAGGGGTGGCCCTCTGAAGTCCTAGCGGGTTCGGCTAACTTTGGGTTAGGTCCACGCATAGGTACACGTATAGCCGTGTATCAAAAAAAGGAAAATTGGGAATAGTTTTAATCATCAATTAATTGGATGAGTGAAGCGAAGACTTCAATTTCACTGACACATCAAAAAATTTAGCTCCAATGTTTTTTTTTGTATTTTTGTCTGTTCGATCTCTACCAGGCAAAAAGGCATATCCCATCTTGATGAAAAATTTGAGGGAACCTTCGAAATCTCTGAACTTAGAGCTGTATTGTTTTTTAGTACAATCGAAGAGATATCTCTCATGAATATAGTCCTTTTACGATTTTTCCCGATTTTCAGTGCGATATTTTCGTGACATTTGGGCCGATTCTGACCAAACGGGTGGGGCTACAACGTTAATATTTTACATGGACATTAAGGTAATGGCGATGTATTGCATTCAAAAAGCACTTGCAAAGGTAAAGTGGTCCCACGCAAACTAAAATCTTACAAAAAAGCTCATCCATCAACGCGACTAAAAAAGCGTTCGCGAAGCGCCCTAGTTAATTAATATTTTCTTTTTCCCGTGGCAAATCTTCCAAGGGTGCAATGCACCTCCTCTTTAGGGCCAACTATCCATAAAGAGGAGTTAACCAAAAACGTAGATGATTTTGGAAGTAAGCTGTTACGAGTAAAAATTAAACCCCTAATAAATTGCAGGGGTTACATTTTGGAGTAAAATAACTCCGAAAATGCGTAACTTCCTTTTGTGGATATCGAAATGGGAGTTAAGTACGGCTTACTCCTTAAATTAACTCCGTTTTTGGTTAACTCCTCTTTGTGAACCGGGCCCTGGTGTCTGACTAGGTATATGTTGCGGATCAATAATTGTGAAGAGATGTCCGAGGACTGTTGTTGTGTGTGTGGAATCAATCCCTTGCATTTGCATTAACGACTGAGGAAAATCTCGGAAACAATCTTCAGTCAGGATTGCCGGTACGACGGGATTCGAACCCGACACCTCCGTAATCAGAGTCGCACGCTTAAAGCTCGAGCCAACACTGTCGGTCATCACCAATTTACCACATGGGCAGAATAAAAACAATGGGTTCCATTAAGGTTTCTCCACAAAAACCTGTTTCTGAATTCTCACAACTACACATTATTGTATCTTCTTATCTTAACCATTACAAGATCGTTGTCCTAGAAAATTTTAAAATTGTCAATTAATCAACCAACTGTGCTAATTCGAAATAACATTATCATTTATTAATTAATATGCCTCGTTGTTAGGTCGGTTCACAAGTCACCGTTTACACATTCCTAATGTTTTGGTGACTGGTCTTGAGCTTGTGCTAGTTACTTTCTAAATTAGATAAAATACATCCAATTTTATAGACCATCATAAATAATTACCATAAAAGTGTATAAAACTCCACAAACATATAAACTCTTCAACTGAATAATCAAATAACCTCCTTCATAAACCTCAGCTGTCATTCATTGATTCGCATGATATATTTATCATTGTATCCCGACACCATCTTGCGATGTTCATTCTCTTGACACAATACCGTTAACTTCACTAGAACTTTTATACCATTTTATGTACTCAACTTTATTGTGTTGTGGATATAAAGATCTGCGATGTGCTAAAAGAATAGACTATTGTAATATGATCCGAACTCTGTGTATTAAAGTTTTATATGTTTGTCGATATTCTCCATGTCGTTGTTGTCGGTTCAGACACCTGCGGCCAACACTGCACGTGGCTGCGGCCAACACTCGACTCTGTTTGCGTCTGGCGATTGTTTGAGTTTATGAACACGAATGTTGATAGTAATAACAGAATATTAAATACTAATGGCACCACTCGCTTCTCCCAAGCTCGATGTTGGCTATTTTATTTCAAGTGTACATCCACCCCCCCTTTTTTTATACAAGTTTTGTATGTATTTATTGTCTATTCCAGTTAACGTCTAATACTATTCCGTAATGAACACTGTGTTTTAAACAAGCGCAACGTATGGATATTGATTTATGACAATCGACAAATTTTTCTCATTTGCGAATCAATTTTTACAATTAAATATAAAAACATAAAATAACATAACAAAAAATATAAAATTATTTACTAAACCATTATTTGTATTTCAAAGACTTTTTGTGCGTGTGTTAACTTGATTTAAACTTGGCCGCCCTAATTCGACAAATAACTAAAATTTGAGATAGTGTATTACTGGGTATTAAGGTGCCTTTCGGCCTCATGTTATTGTAAACGCGAAATAAAATAAGTTATGTCCAAAGTTTATAATAATTACTCCATCATTAATGTAGATTCCTAACATGACCAAAACTGTAACTATTTGAGTCTTATCATTATAGTTACTTCAATGATGAGAACCTATGATTAGAAATTACTGTCAAACAATTTTTCCACTTGTAAGCTTAGTTCTATAGTATCAGGATCAATAGTAGTATATACCACATCAAATATAATCCTACTCTTAATAATTACATACATTTCAAAGTACTGATGAACTTTTAGTGTGCTTTGATAAATATTCTTGCACTTATTGGTGGAGGTGCTGGGTCAGTCTTCATTGCATTACTTCTAGTCCTGTGAGTACAGAACTGATAGAAATTATGTTAAACTAGCGTTTTGATCTGTGCTAAATCAGTAAAAATGTTATTTTTACTGTAACATCGGGTTCCCCATGGCTGTTGAGAATTAGTTTACTATGCCCTAACTAAAGTAGTGTAGTGATGACAGAAGATTGACATCAAGCATGGGTACGGTAGTGCCCAAATGACGGAGTGAAGCTAGTTAAGCAACAGATGTCGAAGAAGTTTACAAGAATGAAATAATAGTTTTTTCGTTGTTGCTGGAGGTGCCGAGTGTAAAGAGATATAAAACTAAAACTACGTTATGTCCATACATTGGCGGAGGTGCCGGGTATTTATTTTACTTATAAGGGTGACTAAAGCTTGGCGTCTCTCACACAAGGGTCACTAAAACCATTCCGTATCATCTTTGTTAAAGGGCAATGGCAACGAAAATTTCTCGATTTGGTTAGTCGGGAAACACTCCCGTAGGTGTACTTGTTATTATTTAATACAATTCAGAAATTAAAAAAGTCCGCCCCAACCAATGGTCTAGTCACTAGTGGTTAAGACGCCTGTCTGGAATGCGGGAGATCCGTGGTTCGATTCCCAGTTGGTGCGGACTTTTTTAAAATCTGAATTGTAGTAAATAATTGCAACAAAAATCTTATCTCAATTGGAGGTCTTGTTAAGTTTTTGACGTGAGTCGTGAGTCGCGACACACGCACAGACGGACAGAAAATACTAAAATTTCAAATTTAATCACGTTTTGATCTGAGTGAGTGTTGTACCACCCCTTACGTCTCCTTGACAACCAACCTCGCCTCGTCCTACGCCCACGCCCTCGCCCTCACGCCCACACGCCCACGCACTTTACTCCGAGGCCGATCTATGGTCGTACAGGATGTAATTAATTTAATTCCAACAATGGGCGTAGGATTCTTTTCTTCCAGCTCTCAATACAAGTCAGTTAGCCTGGTTGTTATCTAGCCGGATACAATAGGTCTATTAGTGGGATAGAGGCCTCATTCTCTGTATACACGGAGCAAGATCTATGCGTAGGAAGGAGGGGAGGGTGAATACATGTCTTTACCCCAAGGTTAGGAGGGAATGGGACTCATTTGGCATTTTAAATCTATTACAAATTGGTCTTCGTTTGGGTAATAAACACTCGATGAATGTTAAAATGTGCGTATAGTTGTCAAGCAAGAAGCCCTTATACTATTGGGGCGCATAAGGCATTAGGCTTAGGGTTTTGTAATCGTCCTTCGTGCTCATCTATCACCCCTCATTGTCTCGAATGGCAACACTGGAATAATAGAAACGTTAAGGGGAATCAACCGCGTTTTTCTATTTTCTCAAATATATGCGACCAAGTCAAAATAAAGTCGATGACTTTGAAATTTGTCTCTTTAGAAAATCAATTTTTAATAAATGATCGGTTACACGGCATATATCGCCTCTTCAAATTGTAAAAGTAGGTAGTTGTGTTTTTGTGACATTAATTTTCAACTTGCATTCTAGATGCTGAATGAGAGTTTTTTTTAAATTGTCTTTCCTGTAAATTTTTTAGTTTGCCGGTATTTTGTACAGATTTGTACCGCCAACAAAAATAAAAAAAAGAAAACAGTCGAGCAAGAATTGATTGTCATTATTAACAGTATGTTCGATATTGGCTTTCATACCCAATCACGCGTTTTCGTAATAAAATCGTGTTAATTCCAAAAAATCTTTCCGATTTTTTTAATTATGTAAAAATGAGCGCTTTTAAACATATTGTGCGTGCACATTATAAAAGTGAGCCTACGCATGTGCGTCTGGTGGTGATTCCCCTAAACCCGTCTCTGTTGGGGTCGCTCAGGGCTGGAAGGTCGAGCAATCGATAGCGAGAGTATACACTGTTCGGAGTAAGTTGTCCGGTACCATGACGTCCCGTGCCATCTTAGTCACTTCATTCCGACAGTGTTGGCTCGCGCGTTAAGGCTATTGTACTACCTCTGGCCGATTTGAAAGTCGAAGAAACATGTCTGAAAAGGTTTGATGAATGAAAGAAGGCCTTTAAAATAACAGAAAAAAATTGGAATTTTTTGGGCGGGACATAACCTCACTTTTGGAAATTATATTTAGATTTTTGGACAAAAGTGTAATATACAAGACTAGTTCAAAATTTAATTTTGAGAATCGGTTTTCTGGACATAGTTTATAAACCCCTTTAGCTATAACTTGACTTTAGCTAAATAGTTTTCTGAACGAATTTTTTTGTCAAACGGTACAAAATTTGTACCGTTTGACAAAAAAATTCGTACACCAACTGTTATTTTCAGAAAAATATTTTAGCTATAGTCAAGTTATAGCTAAAGGTGTTTATAAATTATTTCCAGAAAACCGATTCTCAAAATTAAATTTTGAACTAGTCTTGTATATTACACTTTTGTCCAAAAACCTTAATATAATTTGCAAAAATGAGGTTATGTCCCGCCCAAAAAAAATCACAATTTTTTTTGTTATTTTAAAGGCCTCCTTTCATTCAGCAAACTTTTCAGACATGTTTCTTCGACTTTCAAATCGGCCAGAGGTAGTACAATAGCTTTAAGCGCGCGACTCTGATTCGGGAGGTCCCGGGTTCTAATCCCGTCGAGGCCGGTAATCCTGACTGAAGGTTTTTTCCCAGGTTTTCCTCCAAGGGCTTAAGTCCTCTTAATCAGCTCTCGGACATCCCTTGACAATTATTGTCATATCCGCAACACACCTATTTAGACACCTGAAGAGGGGCATGCATCTTACCCTGGACAGGCTTCCTACAAAAATTATTATTATCATAGCCACATTATCGGCTAAGTTCATGTTACGGCCGTGATGAGCGCGGTACGTTCGAAACACGTAGAGAGTCTAGATAGGATTAGTACCAGAGAGAGAAACAAATGTAGCCTAAATCAGACTACAACTTTCTGAAGTCTATTTCAGGCCACATTTGTTTACTTTACGGAAGCTGACATAACGAACAAACAATTTGGCGGCTAACTGTCCTCTATGGCTACTCTCGGCTCTGCATAACAAACGGTTACTTTTCTGTGAACTTAAACAGCTACTAAGTCAAATTAATCATGCTACAATTAATTGTTTATCAACGGCTTGGCGTTTTCCTAGTAATATGAGTTTTGTCTGAACTTAATTTATATATTTAAAAACTTTATGTCAAATTATAGTTGTTATCAGTACATTGTATTAAAATTAGTCTAATATTGTATGTTAAAACAAATAATAATAGAATGCACAGCTCAAGGTTGTCCGTCTTGGCTAAATAAATAAATAATAAATAAATGGTATTTAGAGTCTACCCACTCAGTTATATAACTGATTTTCAGTGGGGGACAGTAAATCAAAGCCAAACAGGTTGTAATGCCGTGCCACTCGCGTGTGCGTTCTATCTTTTCAACGGGTCCATTAACTTGGCTCAACCACCAATGGAATTATGACGAACGATATGCTGTGAATTTTGCACACTTTTTGCACAATTTTGCAAAACCAATTTTGTTTTTTGCAAAAAAAACCAAAAAATTACGACTATTCTTTTTGGGGCAAACCCAAAGTTAAGGGTTTTAAAAATAACAATTCATGTGCAAATTTATCCCAATTTTTGCACACTTTTTGCAACTTTTCACAACCACTTTCATTTTTTGCAAAAGAAACACAAAAAAGTTAGGAAACTTCTATTTGGCTGAGCCAAGTTAATCTAGAAAAACCCAAAATGGATTTTCATTCAAAACTTTGCCATATTTTTTGCCCCTTTTTTGCACTATTTTGCACAAACTATTTTGATTTTGCACAAGCAACACAAAAAAAATACGCAACTACATTTTGCTGAGCCAAGTTTTTGTTTTCAGATAACAAATTTTTCATGTCCATTTTTTTGCACAATTTTGCAAAACCAATTTCGTTTTTTGCACTAAACAAAAAAAAGTTAGGCAACTTTTTTTGGCTGACCCAATTAATGATTTTCTAAATTAAACGATTTTTTTGCATATTTTATCATTTTTTTTTGCACCTTTGAGCACAATTTTGCAAAACCCAATAATGATTTTTCATTGTAGCAAAAAAAAGTTATAACTTAATTTTGGCTGAGTCAAATTAAGGTTTTCGTAAAATACCAAATTAAACGTGTAAATTTTCTTTTTTGGGTTTCATGCTAAAAAAGTTGTCTCGCGTTTTTTTGGTACGTTAAAAAAATGGTTTTCATGTTTAAATCAATGCCAATTTTTGCACTTTTTTGCAAAAATTTTCACAATTTATTTTGTTTTTAAATCCAATAAAAACAAATAATTTTGCATCCATTTCGTTTTTGCGAGTCAATTTGATAAAATGAAAAAAAATTTAAATTTTTTTGAAATTAAAATTCGAATACGAATTTTATGTAAAAACTTGTGCAAGTTAACACAACAATATACACTTTTAAACAAGCAACATCAAAACTAATAGCTTTTCATTATGGCCAAAAAAAATGAAGGGCTATGCATAAATAACTGGTTAAATATTAAAGAACTAAATTTAATTTTGTGTCGAAACTTATGCTATTTATTCCAATTTTTTTTGACAATTGTGCATTTCTTTTTTTGATTTTAGGGGAACTCAGAAAAGAAACTGTGCTATTTAAATTTGGCCATTTAGTTATTTTAAAATAAATTTAAATTGAAAAAAAATCAACTTTGTATAAAAACTATGCATTATTTTTGCACTCTTATTGCACTTTATTTATTTTGTTTTTGTACAGGTACAGATCACGATCCTGTGTATCATTTTATTTAGTTACCTTGTGTATGATTACAAGTTTATCTTTTATTTTTATAATTATTAGATTGAAAAAGGAAAATTTCCATGTGATATTCGTAAAACGACATGTTAAGTGGGAAACAAAGAAGAAGGCAGTGGCTAAAAACCTCTGATCTTGAATTTTTTAAAAACGTAATATAAAAAGGGTTTACCACTATCTGACTTTTTACGAAACTTTTAGCTTTTACCAACTTGTTTTTTTTCCTTTTTAAACTGCAAATTACTTGAAAGTCCACTGATGCGTTTTTTTTTATTTACAAAATTTTGTATCCTTTTACGCCTGAAATTTTAAAGAAAAACTGCAAAACGGTATCTGCTTAAAAACAACAACTTTTCAGCATTGCAATGGTGAAAAAATTTTAGAGAAGGTCGGTTTAAGATCTATTTTTTTTGGACTATCCCCTATATATAATATATTTATATTTTTTTTAATTTACTTTATATACTATTTCAAGGTTTAATCACCTCCTTCATCGGGTTTTTTTAATGACGTTGAAAAAATTTGAAATTTTGAATCTTTTTTTTTTTTGAGTAGGTAAGACCTAAAACATCTGATCTTAATTTTCATATGTATTGTAAAGACTACCTTCTCCCAATTCTTTTTTAATAAAATATTTTCCCTACTTTTTTTCACTTTCTACCTTGGCGTTATAATTTGACACCGTGCGTGGGTGATCGGGGATACGGCTGGATGTGATTTTAAAAAGTTTTTTTTTTGCGTGCGATCAAAAAAAAATCATATTAAAGAAAAATCGCTATGTTATGGGTCCCCAAAGTTTGTTATTGAAAAAAAATAAATAAATAAATAAATAAATTAATAAAAAAATAAAAAAATAAATAAATAAATAAAAATAATAATAAATAAATAAATAAATAATAAAAAAATAAATAAAAAATAAAAAATAATAAATAAATAATTAATTAAAAAAATAAATAAATAAATTGTATTTAGAGTCACCCACTTAGTAAAAACTGATTTTCAGTGGGGGGCCTTTAAATTTGGATCATGGCAAAGAATTTTTTATATGTTTTCGATTTTAAAAATTTACTTTTTACCACAAAAATCGTTGGTTTGGCGCCCCAAACAGGGGAAATGATTTTACTTTTTTTTAAAAGCAAACTGGGGGAAAAAAAAAAAAGCTTGGCTCAACTTCTATATCTCACAGCTTTTCCACCGAAGACTTTTGAAAGGGGAGCTTGGGTACCGTTTTTTTTTTTTTTCAAATTTTTTTTATTTTGGGATGGATATAAATATACAGCAACAAAAAACACAAGAAAAGGCATTACAATACAAAAACAAAATTTTTTTTTTAAAAAAAAAAAAACTCCTTTTTTTTTTTTTTTTTTTTTTTTTTTCAAAAAAAAAAAAAAAAAAAAAAAACCATTTTTTATTTAAAAGAAAAGTAAAATCAAGAAAAGTAACAAAGCCGGGTTTAATATTACATATCATTATTCCACCAAAAATTAAAAAAATTAATTTACACAACAAAAACCAAGTAAAAGGATTACAAACAACAACAAAAGTTTTATTTTTTTCATTCATATATAAAGTAATATCAAGAAAAATGAAAAAATGCCGGGTTTAATATTTCAATATCATTATTCACCCAACAAAAATTTTTTTAAAAAATAAAATTTTCAGCAAAAGAAAAACCCAAATAAAAGGCATTTTTAAAACAAACAAATGTTTTATTTTTTTACATTCATATGATAGACGAATATCAAGGAAAAATGAACTGCCGGGGGGTTTAATTTACCTATCATTATTCCCCCTAACAATTATAAAAAAAAATAATCAATCAAAAAGAAAAAACAAGTAAAAGCATTCAAACAACAACAAAAGTTTTATTTTTACTTCATATGATTTTACTTTAAAATCAAGAAAAAGGGAAAAATGCCGGGTTCAATATTACACTATTATTCCCTAACAAATTTTTAAAATATAAATTTTTATCAAAAAAAACACAAATTAAAGCATTCAATCAACAACAAAAAGGGTCTTTATTTTGTAATTCTATGATGACTATATCAAAAAGTGAACAAGCCGGGTTCAATATTACAAATCTTATTCCCTAACAAGTAATTAAAAAAAAAAAAATTTTCACAACAAGAAACCAAGTAAAAAGGGATTACAAAAAAACAAAAAAAACTCTTTAATTTGTACATTATATGATAAGTAAATCAGGGGAAAATGAACATCCGAGGTTCAATATTACAATATCATTATCCCTAAAAAGTAATAAAAAAAAATTTAAATTTACAGCAACAAGAAAAACAAATAAAAGCTTACAAAAACAAAAAAAAGGGTCTTTATTTAGTACCAAAACATATGTTTGCGAATATCAAAAGTGAACATTCGAGGTTCAAAATTCAAAATCATTATTCCACCTCAGTAATTAAAAATAAATTTTTACAACAAAAAGAAAAAAAAGTAAAGGCATTACAAAACAACAACAAAAAATCTTTATTTTGTACTTCAATGTAACGAATATCAAGGGAAAGTAACAATGTCCAGGGTTTAAAATTCAATAATTATTCCCCTAAAAAGTTTTTTTAAAAAATATAATTTACAAAACCAAAAACCAATAAAAAGGGTTACAATACAAAAACAAAAATTTTATTTTTTTTTCTTTTTATTGAAACGTAATTCAAGGGAAAATTAAAAAATTCCCCGTTCAAAATTACAATATCATTTTACCTAACAAGTATTTTAAAATAAAATTACAGAACAAGAAACCAAGTAAAGGCATTACAAAACAACAACAAAGTTTTTTTTTGTACTTCATATGAAGACGTAATATCAAGGAAAGTAAAAAATGCCCCGGTTTAATTTACAAATCATTTTTTCCACAATTTAAAAAAAATAAAAATTCACACAAAAAAACCCAATAAGCATAAAATCAAAAATAAAGGTTTATTTTGTACTTCTAATAGACGTAATATCAAGGAAATAAAAAATGCCGAGGTTCAATTTACAAAATCATTATTCCCCCTCAAAACCCCAATCCACATAATGCCATTTACTACACACCAAAACCTACAATACAGGTAACATACACAAAAAAGGGCCCTTTTTTTTGGTCATTCATATGATAGACTTTAAAACAAGGAAGTCAAAAAGCCGAGGTTTAAAATTACAATATCTTTTCCCCCATCAATAACCACAATCCACATAATGCACATTCCTACAACACCAAAACCTACATACAGGGATTACATACAACAACAAAAGGGTCTTTATTTTTACATTATTATGTGACGAAAATTTAAGGAAAATAAAAGCCGAGGTTTAATATTACAAATCATTATTCCACTCAATAAACCCCAAACCCATAATCCATTCACTCAAAACAACCCTACAAAACAGGGATAAAAATACAAAACAAAAGGCTCTTTTTTTAAACATTCTTTATAGACATATCAAAGGGAAAATAAACAATCCGAGGTTCAATTTTACAATATATTTTCCCATCACTAAACCCCAAACCACATAATGCACATTCATTAAAACACCAACACCTCAATACAGGCATAAAAATACAACAACAAAAGGGGTCTTTATTTTTACATTCATTGATAGACGAATATCAAGGAAAGTAAAAAAATCCGAGGTTTTAATATTTCAATATATTTTTCCACATCACATAACCAAATCCACATAATGCACTTCCAAACACCCAAAACCCCAAAAACAGGCATAAAAATCAAAAACAAAGGGGTCTTTATTTTTACATTCATGATAGCGAATATCAAGGAAAAATAAACAAAGCCGGGTTCAAAATTAAAAATTTTTATTCCCCATCACATAAACCCCAAAACCCATAATGCACATTCCTACAAAACCAACACCTACAATACAGGTAACAATACAACAAAAAAAGGCTCTTTATTTTTTTACATTTTTGATAGACGATATCAAGGAAAATAAACAATGCCGAGGTTCAATATTACAAATCATTTTTTCCACATCAATAAACCCCAACCCATAATGCAATTCACTCAACCCAAAACCTACAATCAGGCAAAAATACAACAAAAAAGGCTCTTTATTTGTGTACATTCATATAATACGTTTATAAGGGAAAATCAAAAAGCCGAGGTTCAATATTCAAAATCATTATTCCCCTCATATAACCCAATCCCATAATGCCATTCACTACAACACCAACACCTACAATACAGGCATAAAAATACAACAACAAAAGGCTCTTTTTATTTTAAAAACATCATTGAAAACGAAATTTCAAGGAAAGTAAAAACCGAGTTCAAAATTCAATATCTTATTTCCCATCAAAACCCAAACCACATAATGCAATTCACTAAACACCAAAACCCCACATACAGGCATACAATACAACAACAAAGGGCTCTTTATTTTTACATTCATTAAGACGAAATATCAAGGAAGTAAACAATGCCGAGGTTCAATATTACATTATCATTATTCCCCATCACATAACCCAATCCCATAAAGCACTTCACTAAACACAAAAACCTACAAAAAGCATAACAATACAAAAAACAAAAGGCTCTTTATTTGTGTACATTCATATGATAGACGTTATTCAGGAAGTAAAACCGAGGTTCAATTTTAAATATCATTATTCCCCACAAAACCACAAACCCCATAATGCCATCCCTACAAACCAACACCTACAATAAACATAACAAAACAACAACAAAAGGCTCTTTATTTTACTTTATTGTAACGTTTTACAAGGAAGTCAATGCCGAGGTTCAATATTACAATATCATTATTCCACATCAAATAACCACAATCCACATAATGCACATCCACTACAAACCAACCCTACAATACAGGCATAAAAAATACAACAAAAAAAGGCTCTTTATTAATACGTTTTTATATTAGACGTTAAACAAGGAAAAAAAAAAATCCGAGGTTTTAATATTACAAAATCTTTTCCACATCACATAACCACAAACCACATAAAGCCCTTCACCAACACCACACCTCAATACAGGCATACAATACAACAAAAAAAGGCTCTTTTTTTTAATACTTCATATATAGACGTTATATCAAGGAAAGTAAAAATGCCGAGGGTTTAAAATTACAAAATCATTATTCCACATCACTAACCACAATCCCCTAATGCACATTACTACAACACCAAAACCTCAAAACAGGATACAATCAAACAAAAAAGGGTCTTTATTTTTTAAAACGTTCTATGATAGACGTTTTTTTTTTTCAAGGAAAGTAAAAATGCCGAGGTTCATATTACAAATCATTATTCCACATCACATAACCACAATTCCCCAAAAGCACATTACTACAACACCAACACCTACTACAGGGGCTAACATAAAAAAAAAAAAAAAGGGTCTTTTTTTAAATTCAAAAAGATAGACTAAAATAAGGGAAAATAAACAAAGCCGAGGTTTTAAAATTACAAATCATTATTCCATCCAAAAACACAATCCCCAAATGCACATTCACTCAACACCAAAACCCATACCCATAACAAAAAAAACAAAAAGGCTCTTTTTTTTTTTACATTCATTAATAGACTTTTTTTTCAAGGAAATAAAAAAAAGCCAGGTTCATATTACAATATAATTTTTCCCATCAATAACCCAATCCACATAATGCACATTTCCCACAAAACCAAAACCCCCCATACCATAAAAAACAAAAAAAAAGGGTCTTTTTAATCATTCATATATAGATTTTTTATCAAGGGAAAAAAACATGCCAGGTTCAAAATTTTCAATTCATTTTCCACTACATAACCCATCCACATAATCACATTCACTACAACACCAAAAACCTCAATACAGGCATAAAAATACAAAACAAAGGCTCTTTTTTTAAAACTTCAATATGATAAGTAAAATCAAGGAAAGAAAAAAATGCCGAGGTTCATATTCAATTCATTATTCCCATTACTAAACCCCAATCCACATTCACCACAAAAACCCAAAACCTAAATACAGGCATAAATACAACACAAAAAGGGTCTTTATTTTAATCATTCTTATGATAGACGTAATAAAGGAAAGTAAAATGCCCCAGTTCAATATTCAATTTATTATTTCACATTTAAAAAAACCCAAATCACATTCACTACAACAACACCTCCATACAGCCCCTAACAAACAAAAACAAGGCTCTTTATTATTTACATTCATAATAAAGACGTTATATCAAGGAAAGTAAAAAATGCCAGGTTTAAAATTTCAATTCTTATTCCCCATCAATAACCCCAATCCCATAATGCACATTCACTACAACCCAAACCTCAAAACAGCTAAAAATACAAAACAAAAGGCTCTTTTTTTTCATTTCATATATAGTTTTTTTCAAAGGGAAAAAAAACAATGCCCAGGTTTAATATTAAAATATCATTATTCCCCATCACATAAACCCCAATCCCCATAATGCACTTTTACTACAACACCAACACCTCAATACAGGATAACAATACAAAAACAAAAGGCTTTTATTTAAAACATTCAAAAATGAAAAATAAAATTCAAGGAAAAACAATGCCGAGGTAATATTTCAATATCATTATTCCACTTCAAACCACAATCCACATAATCCCCCTTCCTACAAAACCCAAACCTACAATACAGGCAAACAATACAACAACAAAAACTCTTTTTTTTAATACTTCATATATAACGTAATATCAAGAAGTAAAAAATGCCGAGGGTTTAAATTTTCAAACATTATTTTACTAATAACCAAATCCCATAATGCACTTTTCTACAACACCAAAACCCAAAAACAGGCATAAAATCAACAAAAAAGGCTCTTTATTTTCATTCTATTATAGCGTAATTTTTAAGGGAAAAAACAATGCCAGGGTTTATATTACATATCTTATTTTCCCCTCCCTTTAAACCCCAATTCCCCATAACCTTACTACAACCCACACCTAAATACAGGGATAACAATACAACACAAAAGGCTCTTTATTTTTGTAATTAAAATATAGACTAATATCAAGGAAAGTAAAAATTTCCAGGTTCAAAATTCAATATCATTATTCCATCTATACCCAATCAATAAGCACATTTTACCACCCAACACCTACAATACGGCATAAAAATACAACAACAAAAAAGGCTCTTTTTTTGGACATTATAATTTTGACGTAAAATCAAGGTAAAACATTATTCACATCATATAAACCACAAACCACAAATGCCATTCCTCAACACCAAAAACCCACAAAACCCGGCCATAACAAAAAAAACAAAAGCTCTTTTTTTGTTTACATTCTATATAGACGTTATATCGGAAAAATCTTTTAAATTCCCAATTTTCAATTTCCCCCAATCCACTCCCCTAACACACACCTCAAAACCATACAAAACAAAAAAAAAAAACAAAAAAAGGCTCTTTTTTTTGTTTACTTCATATGATAGACGAATATCAAGAATTTTTATTCCACTCATATAACCACAATCCCATAATGCCATTCATACAAACCAAAACCTACAAACGGCATAACAAACAAAAACAAAAGGTTTTTTTTTTTACATTCCCCTATGATAGACTTAAACAAGGAAAATCTTATTCCCATCTATAACCACAAACCACTAATGCACATTCACTCAAAACCAACACCCCACAAAACAGGCATAAAAAATACAACAAAAAAGGTTTTTTATTTGTTACATTTTATATAGACTATATCAAGGGAAAAAATATTTTATTTACAAATCATTTTTAAACCACAATCCCAAATGCACATTCACTCAAAACCCAAACCACAAAACAGCTAAAAATACAACAACAAAAGGTCTTTTTTTGGTACATTCATATGATAACGTTATATCAAAGGAAAATCAATGCCGAGGTTCAATATTACAAAATCTTATTCCACAAAATAACCCTCCACATAATCAATCCCTAAACACCAAAACCTAAATCAGCATAACAACAACACAAAAGGGTCTTTTTTTTACTTCATAGATAACTTATATCAAGGAAAATAAAAGCCGAGGTTTTTAATATTTCAATATCATTATTTTCCCCATCAATAACCCAATCCACATAATCACATCCACTAAACCCCCCACCTCAATACAGGCAAACAAAACAAACAAAAAGGGTCTTTATTTTAATACGTTCATATGATAACGTTATATCAAAAGAAACATGCCCAGGTTAATTTACAAATCATTATTTCCCCATCACATAAACCCAATCCCATAATGCACTCACTACAACCCAACACCCCAAACGGGATAACAATACAACAACAAAAAGGGTCTTTATTTTTTAAAACTTCATATGATAGACTTATATCAAGGAAAGTAAAAAATGCCCAGGGTTTAAAATTACAATTCATTATTCCACATCAATAACCACAATCCACATAATGCACTTTTACAACACCAAAACCTCAAAACAGGCATAAAAATACAACAAAAAAAGGCTCTTTTTTTAATACGTTCTATGAAGACGTTATATCAAGGAAAATAAAAATGCCGAGGTTCAAAATTAAATATCATTATTCCACATCCTAAACCCCAATTCACATAATGCCATTACTACAAACCAACACCTACTACAGGCATAAGTTTACAACAAACAAAAGGCTCTTTATTTTTAATACTTCATATATGACGTAATCAAGGGAAAAAAACAAAGCCCAGGTTCAATATTACAAATCATTATTTTTACTCAAAACCCAATCCACAAAGCACATTCACTACAACAACCAAAACCTCCATACACCTAACAAAACAACAACAAAAGGCTCTTTTTTTTTACATTCATATAATAACGTTATATCAAGAAAGTAAAAAAATCCAGGGTTTAAAATTACATATCATTATTCCCCATCAATAAACCACAATCCCATATGCCATTCACTACAACACCAACACCCCATCACATAAAAATACAAAAACAAAAAGGGTCTTTTTTTTAAAAATTCTTTAGATTTTTTTCAAGGAAAAAAACAATGCCAGGTTCAAAATTACAATTCATTATTCCCCATCACTAACCACAATCCAATAATGCACATTCACTAAACACCCAACACCCAATCAGGGATAACATACAAAACAAAAGGGTCTTTATTTTAATACATTCAATATGATAGATAAAATCAGGAAAGAAAAAATGCCGAGGTTCAAAACAATATCTTATTCCACATTTACAAACCCAAAACCCCAAATTACTCAACACCACACCTACAACAGGCAAACATACAACCAAAGCTCTTTTTTTAATACATTCTAATATGATAGACTAATACAAGGAAATAAACAAGCCGAGGTTCATATTACAATATATTTTCCCATTAACCCAAACCACAAAACCTTCCTACAACACCACACCTATCAGCCTAAACATACAAAAACAAAAGGGTCTTTATTTTACATTCATATAATAGACGTTTTTATCAAGAAAGTAAAAAATGCCCAGGTTCAATATTAAATACATTATTCCACTCAATAACCACAAACCACATAATGCACTTCACTAAACACCAAAAACCCCTACACATAACAATACAACAACAAAGGCTCTTTATTTTTACATTCTATATAGATTTTTTATAGGAAGAAACAAAGCCGAGGGTTTAAAATTACAATATATTATTTACATACATAACCCCAATCCCCTAATGCACATTCACTACCAAAACCCCCAACCTCAATACAGGGTAACCCAAAACCAAAAAAAAGGCCCCCCCCCCTTTTTTTATCATTCTAAAAGATAGATAAAATCGGAAAAAAACAAAGCCGAGGTTCAAAATTTTCAAAATCTTATTTCCCCTTAATAAAACCCAATCCACATAATGCACTTCCTACAACACCCAAAACCTAAATACAGGCTAACAAAACACAAAAAGGCTCTTTATTTTTAAAACATTCATTATAACGTAATATCAAGGAAAGTAACAAAGCCGAGGTTTTAATTTACAATATCTTATTTCACATCAAAAACCACAATCCACTAATGCATTTTTTTCAACCACACCTAAATACGGCATAACTACAACAACAAAAGGGTCTTTTTTTTACTTTATTTATAGACTAATTCAGGAAAATAAAAAATGCCAGGTTCAATATTAAATATCATTTTTCCCCTCATATAACCACAATTTTACTAAAGCACTTACTACAACACCACCCTTAATACAGGGATAACAAACAACAAACAAAAGGGTCTTTTTTGTGTAAATTATAGATGACGTAATACAAGAAAATAACATTTCCCCGGTTCAATATTACAATTCTTATTCCACCAATTACCAAATCCCAATAAGCAATTCACCAAAAACCAACACCTACAATCAGGGATAACAAACAACAAAAGGCTCTTTATTGTGTTTAAATTATATATGAGTAAAATCAAAGGAAATCATTATTCCCCAAAACAAAATTTAAACCACAACCACAAATCACTTCACTCAACACAACACCTACAAAAAGGGGATAAAAATACAACAACAAAAAGTCTTTTTTTTACATTCTAGATAACGTTATTCAAGAAATAAAAACCCCCTTTTATTTTCAAAAATTTTTAAATTTTAACCACAATCCCAAATGCCATTCACTCAACACCAAAACCTACAAAAAGGTAACAATACAACAAAAAAAGGGTCTTTATTTGTTTACATTTTATGATAGACGAAAAAAATCAAAGGAAATCATTATTTCCCCACAAAAACCACAAACCACATAATGCCATTCACTCAACCCAACACCTACAATCAGGATAACAAAACAACAACAAAAAGGTTTTTTATTTGTTACATTCATATGATAGAGAAAAAAAAAGAATATTATTTTTCCACATCATATAACCACAATCCCATAAAGCACATTCCCTACACACCAAAACCCACAAACGGCATAACAATACAAAAACAAAAAGGGTTTTTATTTGTGTACTTCATATATAGCGTAAAATCAAGGAATATTATTTTCCCCATCATATAAACCCAATCCACATAATGCACTTCACTACAAAACCCAAAACCACAAACAGGGATAACAATACAAAAAAAAAAGGTTTTTATTTTTTTACTTTATATGATAGACGTAATATCAAGGATACATTATTCCCCTCATATACCACAATCCATAATCACATTTTACTCAACACCAACACCTACAAAACGGGAAAAAATACAAAAACAAAAAGGTTTTTATTTGTTTTACTTCATATGATAACGTATTCAAGGAAAATCATTTTTCCACTCATATAAACCACAATCCCAAAAAAGCAATTCACTCAACACCAACCTACAATACAGGCTAAAATACACCAAAAGGTTTTTTTGTTTACATTCATATATAGACGTAATAAAAAAACAAAGGGAAAATTCAAAAATTTTTTCCACTCATAAACCACAAACCACAAATGCAATTCACTACAACACCAACCCTCAATCAGGGATAAAAATACAACAAAAAAACTCTTTATTTGTTACATTATATGATAGACGTTATATCAAAAAAGTAACATCCCGGTTAATTTACAATATCATTATTCCCCAAACAAATTAAAAAAAATCCTTTTTTTAAACAAATACAACAGGCTACAAAAAAAACAAAATATTTTAAAATTTGTTACATCATTGGGCATACAAGAAAGGGGGGGGGGTTTTTTATAAAACCCCCCGGTTTAATTTTTAAATTAGGGCTTTCCATTAACTTTTAAGGGGTACTTTTAATTGGAAACTTTTTTACAAGGGAGTTGGGGTCGAAATATAAAATTATACAAATTTTTATTTAAAGAAAGCCTCCAATGGGGGCTTTCGGTATAAAATTTTTCGATCGAGAGACCCAATCGGAAAACACATTTCTAGATGGGTCTTAGCGTATAACCATCTTTCGAGCATAAAATTTGCATTTTCGATCGAAAGATACCCCTCGTAGTATCTTACTGTATAAAATATTTCAACTTTGAATATTTTCGATAGAAAGACCCTACAGGTTGGGTCTTACCGTAATACTTTATGTCGTACGACCCATTCGGTTACTATTAAGATAGAAAAACAACAGAATTATACGGAGAGACCCTTACAGTAGCACCCGTAAGACATAACATTTTCGATCGAAAGATACCCTGGTAGTGTCTTACTGTACAAAATATTTCGAGTTGGAATATTTTCGATCGAAAGGCCCTACAGGTTGGGTCTTGCCGTATAACTTTATGTCGTACGACCCTTTCAGTTACGTATTAAGATAGAAACAGTACAGAATTATACGGAGAAGACCCTTACAGTAGCATCGTAAGACATAACATTTTCGATTGAAAGATACCCCTGGTAGTGTCTTACTGTATAAAATATTTCGAGTTGGAATATTTTCGATCGAAAGGCCCTACAGGTTGGGTCTTACCGTATAACTTTATGCCGTACGACCCTTTCAGTTACGTATTAAGATAGAAACAGTACAGAATTATACGGAGGGACCCTTACAGAAGAGCCGTAAGACATAACATTTTCGATCGAAAGATACCCCTGGTAGTGTCTTACTGTATAAAATATTTCGAATTAGAATATTTTCGATCGAAAGGCCCTACAGGTTGGGTCTTGCCGTATAACTTTATGTCGTACGACCCTTTCAGTTACGTATTAAGATAGAAACAGTACAGAATTATACGGAGGGACCCTTACAGAAGAGCCGTAAGACATAACATTTTCGATTGAAAGATACCCCTGGTAGTGTCTTACTGTATAAAATATTTCGACTTAGAATATTTCGATCGAAAGGCCCTACAGGTTGGGTCTTACCGTATAACTTTGTCTAAGCACCATAGGGCGTGGATCGAGCTATAGGCTACCATATCTAGTTGTTTCGTGTTTGCTCACTAGATGGAACAATT